>QEPC01010861.1:2118140-2175162 GCA_003113815.1 Sphenodon punctatus
AATCGTGAGATGTAACTGTTAGTCTGGTGATCTGCCTGCTTTTAAACCTGGCAGAGGAGGTGAATATAACCTGCCTAACTGAAATTGCTGGATTAAGTAATGTAATGTCCATCCAATGTTAACCCTGGGAACTCCTTGCTTCTGGCTGGGTTATGCCCTGGCTCCGCCTACCATATCCCTGGCTCCGCCTACTGTTTCCCTGGCTCTGCTAGGCTCCGGCCCTAGGCTCGCCGACCTGGCCTTACTACCCCAGTGCCCCTCCAACATAAAAACCCACCAGCCGCCCCTGATAGAACTGAAACCAACTGTGGGTTTGAGATTTTCAAATATTATTCATATTTTCAGGTAGTCCACTGAATATCTTTTGGTATCTTAAGTGCAATAGCTGAAACAAAGTAACCAAAATACCAAACAGATTGAATCAAGTAACTGAAATACCAAAGTAAATGGAATAACCACAATGGATATCCCAATTTTACAGATGCTGATAAACCAAGTGAGTTGCTCAGTGTTATAAGAAGCCTATGTCAGAGCACAGCACTGGACCTTGACACTTGCATTCGGTTCTGGCGAGGGTGGTTAATGCGTCCCTTCGGCAGGGCAAGGTTGTCACCCAGTCTCAAGGAGGCTGTGGTGCACTCCCTACTGAAGAAGCCTCTGCTGGACGTGGATGCACTCGCCAGTTACCGTCCTGTCTCTGGTACTGTCCCGGCTATGGTACTGAGACAGCGATGGTGGCTTTGGTGAACGATCTCTGCTGGGAGATGGATGCAAGATGTTCTACATTCTTGATTCTGCTAGATCTCTTAGCTGCTTTTGACACCGTGGACCATGGGCTGCTTCTGAGATGGCTGCGAGACCTGGGTGGTTTGGACGGGATTGTCTTTGGGTGGTTCCACTCATTCCTCTTGGGGAGAGCCAGCGGGTGCTGCTGGGAGCTGAAACATTGAGCTCCCGGCCTTTGACTTGCGGCGTTCTGCAGGGTTCGATCCTGTCTCTGCTTTTGTTTAATGTGTATATGTAGCCCCTGGGGGAGATCGTGGGAGGGTTTGGGGTGCAATGTCATCAATACACTGATGATACTCAGCTGTACCTCTCGTTTTTGACCGAACCAGACCCTGCTGTCTCGTTGCTTTTCCAATGTTTGGAGGCTGTGGCAGATTGGATACGGCAGAGCAGACTGAAGCTCAAACCTGATAAGACAGAGGTGATGGTGGTGGGTAGGGCGAGGGAGGTGCCGGCACCTCTGGTTGGGGGGGGGTCTGCCCTCCCATAGCCCAGCAGGTTTGGAGTCTGGGGGTGGTTTTGGATCCAGGCCTCCGTCTGGATCGGCAGGTGGAGGCGGTGGCTAAAGCCGCCTTTCGCCAGCTGTATCTGGTGCGGAAGCTGCGCCCATACATTTCTGGGCCCGACCTGGCCACTCTTATCCATGCCTTCATCACCTCAAGGCTAGACTACTGCAATGCGCTCTACGTGGGGCTTCCCTTGGTTCTGGTCCGGAGGCTGCAGCTGGTACAGAATGTGGTGGCCCGTCTCCTTACAGGGACGAGGCGGCGGGAGCACACACCTGTGCTCCACACTCTGCACTGGCTGCCTATAGCGTACTGAGCCAGATTCAAGGTGTTGGTCTTGATCTATAAAGCCCTATATGGTCTGGGCCTCTCATACCTTGGGGACCACCTCGCCTTCCACACCTCAGGGTGATCCCTGAGGTCTGCTCGGGATGCCTTCCTGGAGGTCCCACATGTTAAACGGGGCCACAATGGAGAGGGCATTCTCGGTGGCTGGACCGCGACTCTGGAACTCCCTCCCGGAGGAAGCTCGCCTGGCCCTGGGTCTGATGGCTTTTTGCTGAGCCTGTAAGACCTGGCTGTTCAGCCAGGCCTTCGGAGGAGAGGAGAGGGTGGGAGGGGAGGGGAGGGGAGAAGGGAAGGGGTTGAAGTTGGGGGTGAGGGGGGTGTTAAATCATTTATATTTGATGATGGTTTTATGTGGTTTTTTATTGTTTGTTGTGAGCCGCCCCGGGATGCCATAGGCATGGGGGGCGACCAATAAATATAAATAAATAAATAAATAAATAAATAAACTACTAGTCTGTAATACCTCTGTCATACAAGACAAGAGTCTCTCCACCCACTACCCACCCACCTACTATACGTGTTACAGGGAACTCATAGGGCTACACTGCATCCCTGCAACATGGTGGGTGGGTAATGGGTGGAGAGTGTCCTGTGTGTAAATATCCTATGTCTGAATCAAAACAATAATAAGAAATGTACTCATCCTGATTTTCATCAACAAGTCTTTTCTCACTGCTGTCAGACTTCTGAGTATCTTACTTCTACCTACATTGTGCAGATGTTACAACCTAATGATAATGTTGCATTCCTGTCATTCTTTTCACTGAAAAAAGTTTCCTAAATTCATTACAGAGTGTAGGCAAATTCACCTGCTGGCTCCCCCCCTCCCCCCAAGTTGTCATCCTCCAGAAACAGAATGAGGTGAGGTCATTGTGGCACAAATTTCCCACAGCCTCACCCATGATAGTTAGGGGTTTCTGGGTTATTAGGGTCAGCTCTCAACATGGGCAGGGTTAGCCCAGTATTGTGAGCCACCCTGAGCGCCTGCCTGCAGGAGGGGCAGGGTATCAAGAACATTTAATTGATTGATTGATTAATTAAGTTAAATAAACCTAAATTATGGGGCAGAATCAGGTAGAATCTGTTAGGTATTTTGATTACTTTGGCCCTTTTTACACAGGGCTCTCCCACTCATGAACACATGGAAATCCACGTGTTCATGAGTGGGAAAGGCCAGTGTAAGGATGCGGCGTGCACGCTCCCGCCTAACATGCATCCCCACACACACACACCACTCATTCCCTCGCATGGAGCAACCGGGGAACACGGCAGTTGGTCGGTGCATGGGTATGCGTGTGCGCCCATATGCACGCCCCGCCCACCCACCACACACGCACTGACATGCCCACAGACCCCCCCAGTCTGTGGGGTCCATGTAAAAAAGGCGTTTGTTTCAAAGTAAGGGTTAGCCCATGATGGGGTCGCAACTTGAGCTGATTCAACCACCTCTGATCCTCCCTCATTACTAGTAGAACCCATCAGTAGGGCAGCTTTTCTAGAGGTGAAAAATTCCTCTGTGGTCAGAGAGTTACTGTGTGTAAAATAATCACTCAGCCAGCACCAAATTACAGACTATTCTGTAACCAGCAAGGCTAAATCAGAGTGAAGATGGATTTCATTGGTATCCCTCTCTGCCTTGCTCCAGATTTCAACCCCACTCCAACATCAGTCTGGCAGTAGGCACAGGGTGGAAAAGCGAGGATGAAAATTATGCAAAATTTGCGCTTGTGAAGATGGTAGAAATGTGCAAAGAAAATAACTGTGGGAGACGCATCTCTTGAAAAGAACAGAGGAGGGTGTGGGGCCTGGGGGAGAGGTGTGATTTAGCCGCCTCTGTGACATCTTGGCCAGCAAAGACCCCCACCCCACCGTTACCAGCTGCCCTCCACTGTGATTGATGCCCCTGTTGGGAGACCGGCCCGGACCTGCTTTGACACCTGTGCAGGCTGCGTGAGTGATTGCCCCGGGAAACGCGACTACTATGGTACTGCAGAGCCTACGGCGGCACCTTAGGCGCGTGCTGGTGTGTGTCACGCCTAAGGGCGTAGCACACAAGGGCACGCCCTTGTGTGCAGCCTTAGACACTGGATGGGCCTGGGCACCACTTCTTTTTTTATCTTTAGTCCTCCCTCCTGATCTCACTGGAAGTGTAGCAGATGTTGGTTGCGCTGGTGGAGTATGGGGAGGAAACGATCAGGGACGGGGATGGTTACGCGAGCCCGGTCCCATGTCCAACAATCAACCCTTTAGGACTTTTTGAAGAAACCAAGGGCCCCTTTGGTAGATGAGGCTCCAGTAGATCAGCAGTATTTGGAGACTTCGGTGACTCCGGCATCTAGGGTGCCGGAATCGGGGACTTTTGCGGGCTCTACCAGCTCGGACTTGTCTTTTCTATCCCAGCCTATAGCTCCCCATATGCAAACAACTATTTTGACTCTGCCTACTGCCTTCAATGACTCTGCTGCTCACTCCTTGGAATAGTTGGGTGGCCAATGCTTTGCTGTAGGGGATCTTGTAACAAAATTATATACCCAACTAGAGAGTATTAACATGCAGCTTGAATTGCAGAGAACGCATCTGGGGATAATCTCTAATATGATTAAACTCCATAAGGAAGAAACCTTGAAACCTGTTCAGGGTAAGCCCCAGGAAGTTATCTCAACAGGGACCCAAACTACCCGGGGGGGGGGGGATTTTTCCCCTAGGGGACCTATTCCATCACAGGGGAATCCTGGGTTTGGGGCTACTTCCAGTAAAGGGAAGGAGCCCTTAAAGTAGGGTAATACTAAAAGCCCTGGATTTTAGTATTACCCCCTTGCCCTCAGGCCGGCTGCCTGCCTGGTCGGCCAAGCATCTTATACAGCAGCATTTTTCTAATATTTTGGGTTGCCCAATCTACACCAATTGCATTGTTTGTTTTTTATGTTTATCTATGTCACCTGTCCTCTGCCATGTATTGATTCATTTCTCCTCATCCTCTATGGTGGATAATTTTTGTCACGCCTTATTTTCTTCAAGGGGGGGGGGTCTCTCGCGAACTTATATGGACCCAGTGGTGCTGCCTTTACTTTCCCCCTTTAAGGAGGATGTTTTATCTGGAAATGCTCTATTGGTGGTTCCAGTTAGCCAGGGTATCTCTAATGTTATTGGACCAGTTGAGAATGCTGTTGATCGGTAACCCCAAAGACCAGTTAATCTGCCCGTAGGATCTCAGGCTGTTTCAGGTTTTCGGGACCCCCAAATATCAGACCCTACAATAAATGGTTGGGGAAAGGAGGTCGGTCATATATTTGCAGCATGTAATCGGCAGACTGGCCCCCCAACCTTACCCTCGGAGTACATTACGCTTAGAGCAGAGTACAGAGCCCTTATAAATGCCAAAAAGATGGGGTTTTGTGATATGCAATGGGAAAACCTATTGCAGGCAGCTAATTTGAAATATGGTAGAAGATTCTGGCACCTTGTCAATGACTCACTGGGGTGGGATCCAAGGGCCTCTGCTCCAGTACTTTCTCCATTGGTTTGGATGGAATACTATCAGAAACTTTACAATATCAGTAGTGGGGGAGGGGGTGCCGGGAAGTACCGGTGCCCACATTGGAGGATCTTCCTCCATGGCCTCTGGTTGGGGAGGAAGAGACCGAAGCCATGGTTGACTCCTTTTGTAACAATAGTGCCCCGGGCATAGATCTTATTCGTATTGAGTATCTCAAGACTCAAAAAGACTGGTGGCTTCCCATATTGGCCGCGGTATTTACCGCCATCAATAATACTGGGATGATTCCCCAGGACTGGGATAAGGCAGTCATTGTTCCCATCTACAAAAATGGTTGCAAAGCAGACCCGGCCAAATACAGGCCTATCAGCCTTTTGTCAGTTGTTGCCAAAACCTACGTAAAATACTTATTAAAGAAATTATCTGATTGGATGGTTCAGGTTCAAGTACTATCGCATGTGCAGGCGGGATTTCAGCAGGGCCGCTCAACTATAGAATAATGTTATATATTGCAACATCTTGCCTCAAAGTACAGGGCATGGAATGGAGCCCTGTATGTTGCATTTTTAGATCTTAGGGCTGCCTTTGATTCGGTAGATTGGGCTGCCCTCTGGAGTAAGTTGCAGAGCTCCTCTATAGACAAATGGCTCTTGGCCCTGATTCCATGCTCATTCTTCCCTCGTGGTGAAACTGGACCAACAAGGACACATAACACCCCCCCCCCCCCCAATATCTACCTCACAGGGAGTTAGGCAGGGGTGTGTCCTTGCTCCAGCTCTTTTTAATTATTTCATCGATAAGGTGATACCAGCTATAACCAATTCACGCTTCCTCCCCCCCAAAAAATTAGCTGCACAGTCCATCGGCTGCCTTTGTTATGCCAACGATGTTGCATTGCTTTCCCAGATGTGTGTAGGTCTCACACGCCAGCTCCAGGCTTTCACGGCATTTTGCCAGGAGAACCACTTAACCATTAACTATGATAAATCAAAGATTTTGGTGTTTGCTTCAAAGTTGAAAACTTATTCCTGGACAATAGAAGGAAATTCTATTCAGCAGGTCCTGGCATTTCGCTATGTGGGTAATCTGTTCCATAGATCCGGTGGTTGGCGGGACCATGTCAGGAGGGCACTTAGAGCTGCAAAAGGTTCGGGTCAATCCATTAACCGTCTGTTTACAAAACAAGGGAGATGTGCAGTTCTACCGGCCCTTCAAGTCCTATCCAGTAAGATCAAATCCCAAGTATTGTATGGGGTGGAGATTTGGGCTCCGTTCTGCTCTCATATGCTTGATAAAATACAATCTGGGTTTCTTCAGAAGCTGTTGGGTGCCCCAAAGGGCACCCCACTAGCTGCCATCCGGCTAGAGCTGGGACAAAAAGAATGGTCCCAAGCGGCCAATGAACTAGCCTTGAAATTCTGGCTTAAAGTAAATTGTGGCCAGGGTTCCCAACTTCTGAGAGATGTTAGAGAGGATTCCTTTAAAGGTCAATGGTCAATAAGGGTAGGGGACCAGTTAAGAGTGATGGGACTATCCCCGGAGTATCTTCAGCATAAGCTCCCGACCTCGCTCAGGAAGGAGGTTCTTATGCGGGTAGAGAATATGAGCAGGCAGGGCGAGTTGGGCAAACTTTGGCCTTTCCCCCCACATGCGGAACTATCTACCATGGGTTCGAGCGATAAGGCAGGTTGCCGACTATCTTGTTGCTTCTATCTCAGGCAGGGCCAAACAATTGATTTGCACGGCTCGCTTTAATGCCTTTCCCTCGGCTGTCTTTGAAGGCCGGGCGTGGGGGGTGCCTTTCATCGAGCGTCTCTGTCCTTATGATAATCTGGCAGTGGAGACAGTTGCCCACATAGTCCTGCACTGCCACTTATACAACAAACCCAGACAGGTGTTTTTGCTGCCTCTTACAGAGAAGTATACGGGTAGACCGGACCATGTACTCCTGTCTCTGTTACTCAATAGCTCAGACTCTGACTCTATCAAAAACGTTGCTGCATTTCTCCTTCAAGCTGTCTACCACAGGAAATCTTTTCTAGGGTTCTAGTTGCTCCCTTTACATCCAGGGCATTGTTTACCCAGTGGTATGGAGGTTGTTGACCCTGGTGGGACAATGGCTTAGTTATGTTTCTGCAGACTGCTATTTGCTGTACTTTTCTCCCTTTTTGTTTGGGAGATGACTGTGATATTGTTTGATATTCAAGTAATTGTTAGGTTACTTTGAATTGAGCCACGGATATCGGCGGTAATCTTCTGTCCTGTTGCCCTGCTATGGATTTCCCTGTAACTTTTCTATGTAACATCCTTGGATTGTGTACACCCTGTTTTAATGTTTTTTATTTATACTTCACTGCAATGGTCAAAGACTATGCAATAAAGATTTGATGATGAGTGCAGATGGAGAATAATGTCTTAATTTGAAAACTATGGGAGACAGTTTAGGTGGGCATAATTTAATTATCCAGGTTAAAATTAGGGCAAGACAGAAGAGTTAATATGCAAAAAGGACAATAGGCTCTGTAATAGCCATCAGTGGTCTGGGCCTCCTCCGTTTTATGTCCAACCTGAAAGAAGCCTTTATAAAATATATATAAAGTGTGTCTTCTGTTTTCTCAGTCTCTCCTAATAAAATACAATAATGGTTTAAAGAAACATTTCATCATTATTAAATTGTTCTAATCTTTTTTTCCAAAATATGTTTCTTATTCCATCCACCTGCAAACATTTTTCATTATTTTTAAGAGCTGCTCATTAAAGGTAGCTGTTGCTACAGTGCTCTGAATAAATGCCAGTTGTGAACATGATATGACCAGGCCTTCAGTAGTCCAAAGCATCATTTAGCTGTCATTCACCATCTATGGGCTGCTAAATAAACAGCCAGCATGTGAGTGTACTTATGTTTCCACTTTTCAGTGAAACATTAAGGGTTACCTAATCCAGGGGTACTCCTGGAATCTGTTGCAGGGTGGGAGGAAAAATTGAAAGGCACTGTGGAGTTTATTGATGGTTGTTACAGGAGGGATTTGTTTGCTAATGAATAAGTCTAAGATGCTTAGGCTAGGATTTTCAAAGGATCCAGTGAATCAATAGGATTTGGGGCTGCTAGCTCCCATGGGCTTCTTTAACAATTCTGGACTTAGGGCACACTCAGCTTTGACTCAGCTAGTCCAACAGATGAAAAATTTACCATTGATTTCAATGGAAGTGGAGTCTGACCAAAGGTAGAGAAGTTGGAAATTTCAATCTTCGTAGTGTGAAGGAGAGTTCTCACTGTTCTGCCCACCTAGTACAATACTGGACAGGGAACACACTCTACACATAGCTGGGATTTCCATGGTTGGATTTTGTCTTTGTCTGCTCAGGGCCAACTTTCCTATTGGGCAAGGGTGGCGACATTCTGGTAGCATCAACATTCCCCAGATCCTCCTGGGCTGCCCAGCCCAGTGCTGCTGCCCTGCTTCCTGCAGCCACTGCGTACAGGCTACTTGGCGGCTGCTGGTGTAGCCTCAGGCTGCTCCTTCACTCCCACAGCACCCTTCCACTTCCAAATGAGAGGGCGTAACATCTGGGTCACCTATCCTAAGTTTCTGAGGTCCCCACACCAAGCAGCCCACTTCACAGCATTTCTTTCTGACACCAGTGCTCTTTTATTATACGAGCCATGCGATGTTCCAAACAAAAATATAACTCTCAATGGTACCTCTATGGGCGACTCTCTCACTAGGCTCCCAGTCCCAGGTCTTTGGCATTGCACCTTCCCCATGTGCCCTTCAATACTCTGGCTTCACTCAGAACTCTGTCTCAGCTAGCTGTAGCTCTCTGCCCTCCAGCTACTGTCCATTAGGCTTCAGCAGCCATTGTACTAGCTTGCAGCCATCTCCCTGGTGGTCTAGCTCTGTCAGAGCTCTACATCAGCCTTTTTCCTCATGAGTCTTGCCTCAGCTGGCTTGCAGTTTCCTGCCAAGCCTAGCTAGGCCCAATCAGCTGTCCCCATTTAGCTCATGAAACTCTTGGCTCCCTTAAAGGGTCAGATGCTTGCCACTCCCAGACACCTTGGGCCTAATCCAGCAGTTATGTAGTGTCAACCTCCTGCAGAGGGACTCTGAAGACCAGCAGGATTGCTTCCCTTTTGATGTGCCTGCTGGTCTGGTCTGGTCTGAGTGGGCCAATGATGGTCAAGGGACTGGAGGCTTCATGTCACACAGTGCTGGCTTGCAGGTAGAATTTGAGCCACAGCATTATCACTGACAGAACCCCAAGGTCCCAGTAAATAAGCAGCACTCTGTCTTCAAACAGCAATACAGCCTCCCTCCGGAACCCCATAGAAACAGTAGTTGCGCTTCTACCATAAATAAAGGAGCTAGGTACTGCTCCTTGGACAGGTTTGCTTGACAGCTCCAGGGTGGTGACTAAGATTCTGTCAGAGCCAACAAAATGGACCAGGTCACTCATGCATATGCCTGTTTTCTAAACATTCTCACTAGCTTCATGCAGAACCTCAAATATCATCATCAACTCAGCATGTTATTTCATGAACAACTAACATTTAACCCCTAAAAACTAGGGGTGCTCAGAATAGATGTCCTGTTTTCACTGATTCCAACTGGAAGCAGACAAAATATTGTCCGTTTTCAATTGGAGCGAGCGAACTCACCTGTTTTGATCAAATATCAGAACCAACAGAATTCCAGATCCACCTCTATTAAGAACTGAGGGCAAAAAGTAGAGAAGGTACACTAATTTTGCCTAATTGTCCACCCATCTTGACAGCTAAAGAATGTTCTTAAAGTTAAGTGAATTTGCATCTTTGTAGCAAGGAAGTTGTGGTGACTCTAAAGGCTTGCAATAAGAGAAGGTGTGGTGGTTGTTTGCTTTAATGGTTACTCCTTTTTTTTACACGTCAGAAATGACTGCAAATTTTTTATCTATATGTTTCCATGTTTTAATACTGCTTAAGAGATTGTAGTCCATGCAGAGTGGTGAGATGAGGGTTTTACAATACAAAGGCAGCTGGGCCATATTGCAGTAATCCACACAGCATTTTATGAGATTCAGGAGTTTTGGATTAATGATAATCTTTTTCAGCTACAATAGCAGTGGGAGAATCTATCTGACATACCAAACCAAAAGGTTGGCAGCACCTGAAAGGTTAAACAATTAGATTTCTTATATAGATATTGAACAACCAAAAGTAAAGGGATTTTTGAATCTGGGAAATTAGTTGGGACTCATTTCAAAATGGGACAGTTGGAATGGGCATCTTTCAAATGGAGGTTTCCTTGAGGGGATTTAGATTAGGGCTGGAACGAGATCTTTCAAAAGTGCAATCTCGTTGAAATCCTGGTGCTCGGTTGGTCTCAGGATGAATCGAGCACCAGGATCTTCACTGAGTTCTCAGCGAGGACAAAAAATAATCAAATAATAATTATTAACTATCACCACCATATTGGTTAAGGGCAGTGGCTATTTTACATATGCACAATGATTTTTATTTTTATTTTTAAATGTTTCTCACCGAGTACTCGCACCAGGCCATCTTGGTCTCAGTGTTCGATATAGCAAGAAATACTCATGAGTAGCAATTTAACTGCTTGTTTCACCCCTAATTTATAGTACGCCTTGTATCTGGCTAATCTGGGAAAGACACGAGAATACCTAAACTATGGTATTCCAGGGCCGCTTTTAGACGAGTGCGTGGTGCGCTCACGCTTGTTTTCAAAAATCCTGCGAGATGGGATTAGATGAGACGCTGCCGTGAGTCACGCGCATGGGAGAGGGACGGGCATTCTTTTCCGGCCACGATCTGACCACTTCAATCGCCGACCCAGTCAGATCGTGGCCGGAAAAAAATGCATGTCCCCCTCCCGTACGCGTGACTTGCGGCAGCGTTTCGTCTAATCCCGTCTCGTGGGATTTTGGCAACGACGCACGAGCGCTCTGCGCGCTCGTCTAAAAGCGGCCCAGGTTTTGTGCTTCTCATCCTGGCCGGAACAAGAAAGAGAAGAGTGGCACAAAATATTAAGAAAGTTTTTTAAGATACAATAAATTTACTTCTGTAGTTTTTATCCATAGCATAGCCCTAAATTAAGGGATAGATCCAGTCCCATTTGGAGTCAATGGAGATATTCACATTGATTTCAGAAGGCATTGGACTGGGCCCAGTTTCCAGCCTCTAAAAAATCTGTTGGTGTTTTTGGAAGAGGTACACATTGTATTTTCCTACAATCTTTTTATCCTTGGCTAGCTTAGAAGTAGCTGTAGTAGAAAATCAGTATGTTACATGCTCCTCCTGTGTCCAATTCACTGAGGGTATATGAGTCAGTTGCAACCTCTAGTTTCAGACCATTACTCTTTAAAATTAATTCTTCACTTTCTGGCCCCTGGTTCAAGCCCTGTTAGCAGCCATCCAAAAGTCATGCCCTTTGCCCCCAGAAGCTGAACTGTATTCTGAATTAGTGAACTCAGTTAGTGTGGAGTTCTCCAGCATTTTATTGAGTTTCCCAAACCACCTGCAGTCCTTGCAAAAGAAAATCCTCATCAGGCTAGAGCTGAAAAAATAGGGATTTCAAATTCATGAACAAAATTTGAGTATTTATTTCCAAATACTTGTATTTGAATTCTTGTCCTTTCTTTGACAACTTTGACAAAACCTTTATGATTAATTCACCAAATTTTAATTTTAAACCATGGTCAAATCTGTTGGACAGCTGTTTTTTTATTTGGCCTCTTTTACAGCTCCTGGAGTTGGCTATATTCCCGCCCGGAAGCTTCGCTCCTCCTCTGCCCCTGCTCTTGCCTGCTTAAGACTTCCCTGCTCCTCTAAATGTTTTTGGCCCTTCTTTCTTGCTGCCCCCATGCCTGGAACTCCCTCCCTGGATACATTTGTTCTTCTCCCTCCCTCCCAACTTTCAAATCCTTCCTGAAAACCTACCTCTTCCATCAGGCTTTCCCTGGTCATGAATCCAAAGGTTTGTCATGAGTGAAATTGCATCCTAATCCCTCCCTCCCTCAGAATCTCTTCCCTCTAACTAAGTTAAGCATATGCTCCAACATTTTCTCAACTTCATGAATTTATTCTTGTCTCTCCCAATGTTAACTACTCCCATATCCTTGTCCCTCTTGTATTGTAAGCATTTGGGGTAAGGACTTGTCCATAACTACTGATTGTATAGTGCCAGGTACACTGTTGGTGCTATATGAATTGTTGTTGAACTTGTTGTTGTTGTTATTTCCTTTAAAATCAAACTAATAGGAGTCAAAGTTTGATTTTCTTACAATGTGAACTAAAGAAAGTAAAACACCATTTACTCGAAAGGATTGAGAGTTCCAGCCATATAACACACTCTGATGGGTTCTATATGGCTGGCACTAGGGCTTCTGATTCATGGTGTGACAATGATTAACCAATTATTTATATGAATAATATGTATATGAATTAAAAGTTTCTTAACCTTTATAGGGTTTAGAAGTTCTCCTCTCTCCTCATTGTTTAGGGTTAGGAGGTTAGGAGAATATTCTCCTACGAAGGAAGCCTATTACCTAGACAAAAAACCTTCAGTTTAAGAAACTTGTTAAAGTGGCATTACAAATTATTAGGGTTGGGACACCGGGGAGAATACCGGATCCCAGATCTTCCTGGTATCGGATTTACTGGTATCGGCATACCATATTTTTAACATTGGCCGCTTTACCAGTTTTTTTACATTGCTGTCATTGACTTCAATGGCCGCAATGGAAAAAGAATGGTAAAGCGGCTGATGTTAAAAATACGGTATGCTGATGCCGGTAAATATCGGATTGTCAGATTAATCCGATACACCTGATTATCGGGTGTTTCGGATTTATCCGATACCGATATTCCCACCCATACAAGTTATACTCAAACGTTAACATGACAGTAAATTGTATGTTAAAGCAACTTTATTAAATATCAGACTAGTCTATACATTTTTCTTTTCTTATTCATTAATTTTAAAAAATGATGACTTAACTGAAATTAAGCTGCATATGTCAGCATGGTGACTGAACAATACTTATACGTGATGAGGAATGTATACAGTTTAATTTCAGTTAAGTCATTTTTTTTATTAATGAATAAGAAAAGAAAAATGCATATATTGGTCTGATATTTAATAAAGTTCCCTTAACATACAATTTATTGTCATGTTAACATTTGAGTATAATTTGTAATGCCGCCTTAACGAGCTTCTTAAACCAAAGCTATTTTGTCCAGGTAACTTTTCCTTCTTTTGAAACATAATAGTTTTGTTAATGCATAAGCTGGCCCCAGACACAAGAACACTGCAGGTGAACACAAGCGCTCACCCATCCCCCCACGCTCCCCACATGGAGCAACCTGTTCATTTGTTTTTTGAAGGTTTCTCTGTGCAGGGGTGATGGGTGGAGGTGCATGTTACACAAGAGCACACAACCGACTGTTTTCATACAAGACGCACCCACCCACCTATGCCACTGCATGGGTACGTCTCATGTAAAAGAGGTCACACGCTCATTCACACACATGCTCTCACCTCTCTCACACACACTCATTCTGTTTTGCAATGGCCTTGAGGCGGGTGCTCCGATAGTGGAGGAGGTAGCAGGTATGCCCTTGTCATGGATGTATCATTACCTCCTGCAGGCTCTCCTGGCACATGACTGCCCCCGGAAAGGTGCGGAACCAATTTGGATGGTTTGCCCCCAGAAACTGATGGAACCGGAGAGGTTCTGGATTGGATTGCTCTGGGTGAAGTACCCTCTGACTTTGATAAACGTCTCATCGATGACCTCTTTGCATTATGGAATACGTTGCTGACAGGGACCATCGATCAGATGGCTCTTAGGTGTCCACTGCCCAGGAGACAGCACTGCAGGGTCCTTGGTTTTCCAAGGAACTGTGGTTGCTGAAGCGAGAAGGCCGGCGGTTGGAGCGATGGTGGCATCGTTCGCGTTCTGAAGCCAACAGATTGCATCATAGAGCCAGTTTACGAGTCTATGTCATGTCTATGCGGGCAACAAAAAAGGAGTTTTTTGTCACCATCATAACATCTGCAAAATCCTGTCCAATGGAGCTTTTCCAGGTGGTGTGGGGGCTGGTCAGTTTGGCCTCCCTCCACCTTGGAGTGTAGTCACTTACTGCACGCTGTGACATGTTTGTGGATTATTTTGTGGATAAAATTGCTAGTGTTCACCATGACTTCAACACCACATTTATTACGCATGGGGAACTAGAGGTTATGGAAGCTCTGCCATGTCTGTATTTATGGGATCAATTTGAATCAGTGACACCCGCCGATGCGGTGGATGTTCTTGGGGTGGTCATGGCCACCACTTTTGAATTAGATCCATGCCTGTTCTGGCTGGTTAAGGCCTGCTGGGAGACAATGGGGCCGTTGCTGACTGGGGTGGTCAATGCCTCTCTTCGGGAAGGCAGAGTGCTGGGCTGTCTCAAGGAGGTGATGGTGTGGCCTCTGCTCAAGAAAGCATCGCTTGATGTTGACTCCCTCGCCAGCTGTCAGCTTGTCTCTAACCTTCCCTTTTTAGGAAAGGTTATTGAACGAATAGTTGCTCAACAGATGCAGGGGCATCTTGATCGTATTGGTTTTCTTAATCCCTCTCAGTTGGGATTTAATCCGGGATATGGCACCGAGACTGCCCTGTGGCATTGGTTGATGATCTACGCCAGGAACTGGATTGGGATCATTGACCCTGCTGATTTTATTAGGTCTGTCGGCTGCATTTGATACCGTTGATCATGAGATGTTGGTGACGTGCCTGCAGGATTGTGCAGGGGTGGGTGGAACTGTTCTTGAATGGTTCCACTCCTTCCTGACAGGAAGAACTCAGTGAGTGGTGCTTGGGGATTATTTTTCATCATACCGAGACCTCTCGTGTGGAGTCCCACAGGGTTCTGTCTTGTCCCCTCTCTTGTTCAACATATATATGCAGCCGCTCAGTGAGGTGATTAGGGAGTTCAGTGTGCGGTGTCATCAATATGCTGATGACATCCAACTGTACCTCTCTTTTTCAACAGACCCAGGCCCAGCAGTCTTGATGCTTACTCAGTGTTTGGTGGCTGTGAGGGACTGGATGAGGGCTAATCGACTGAGGCTGAATCCTGATAAGACAGAGGTGAGGTGGGTAAGGTGATGGAGTTGGTGGCTCCCATTATTGATGGGGTCTGCCCTCCATTGGCCTCCCAGGTACAGAGTTTGAGGGTGCTCCTCGACTTGCAGCTCTGCCTGGATCTCCAGGTGGAGGCTGTGGTGAGGAGTGTCTTCTGCCAATTACATCTGGTGTGACGGCTTCAGCCGTGTTTCAGACTCTGATCTGGCCACTATCATCCATGCTTTCATCACCTCTAGATTGGACGACTATAATGTGCTCTATGTGGGGCAACCCATGGTGACACTCAGTTTGGAAATTGCAGCCGGTGCAGAATGCAGTGGTCCATCTCCTGGTGGGACTGGGCCGCCAGTAGCATATTACGATGGTTCTCCATTCTCTGCACTGGCTGTCAGTAGTTTTCCCGGCCCGATTCAAGATGTTGGTCTTGGCCTATAAAGCCCTAAACCGCCTAGGCCCTACCTGTATGTGGGACTGCCTCACCCCCCCGGATTCTGGATTGGCCCCTGTGGTGGTCCGAGGGTGCCCTGCTCAAGGTCCCCCAAGTCTTCCGGAGGGCCACACTGGGGAGGGCATTATCAGTGGCTGCACCACGGCTGTGGAACTCCCTCCTAGTGGAGGCCCGGTTGACCCCAATCTCCCCTCCTTTTGAAGAAGTTGTTAGACCTGGCTGTTCCACCAGGTGTTTTGCAGGGGAGATGGGTGATTGGGTGAGGGGGGGGGGAGTTATTTTTATCCTCCTTTTATGAGTTGTTTTTAACTTTATTGTTTTATTTTTGTTGTGATTTTGTTGCCCCGAGCTGCCCGTGGCAGGAGGTGTGGGGTAGCAATTTTTAAAAAGATATATAAATAAATAAATAACTGATCACACACACAATCATTCATGCACAATACTACACTACATGCTCTCACCTCACACGCTCATTCAAATTGATCTGTCATGCACACTAGACCAGGGGCATAGCTAGGGTGCAATGGGCCCCTGGCCAAGAAGTCAAGATGGGCCTCCCTCTTTGTGTCCCACCAATGGGTCTAGGGGTGCCGCCCGGCTCGGCAGGACTGGGGCAGCTGCTATCAAACACACGACACCCAAAATGCAGCCAGCCTACTAAGCACATTATGCCATGAAAAGAGACATATTTATATATATAACCAGTTCAGTTGTGCCCCCATAATCAATTTGTGCTGCCCCCACCCCATAAGCAGTTCATTTGCACCCCACCCCCATATAATCAATTCACACTGGCCCCCCCACCCATAAACATTTCATTTGCGCACTGTGAATTGATTATATGGGGAATACACATGGGGAGGAGCTTTATCTCCCAGTCCAGTGTCCCGCTGCTAGTATGCAGAGGCAGGTGAGGATGCCCCCCTCACCTTCAGCCCCCATGCTGCCCCTGGACTCCGCTTCATTGTTTGTAATCACAGGACACATGACTCCGCTTCATTGTTTGTAATCACAGAACACATGTGTTGCTGCAGGAAAGCTAGAATGGTCACCAACCGGACGTTTTTGCTCTACTGACTCCCATTGAACAGCATAGGTGCTGTTCAATGAGAGTTTGCTACCACCTTAGCTATAGGGCCATGACCTATAATGTATAATTAAAGAATAAATAAACTAAAGAAAAGCTCCTTATGAACTTTGTTGCAGGATTCATAAATGTGCTACCGATTTCACTTTTATATTTCCTAGTGCAAATGAAACTCATTGAACACTGGATTCAGCTCCACTTTGGATCATGATAAATTTTAAATTTCACTCAGTCAGTCAGTCTTTGTTGGCACTGGCTTCTGCCCTGGCCTAACACTAACACTAACACTAACACTAACACTAACACTAACACTAACAAAGACAGTAGACAACAAACATAATAAGTACAAACATACAAATACATGCATACACAAAAGAAATAAAAATCGTCACCTAAATACCAATCATAAAATTTTTCCATCTAACAATGCATAAAATTCCCCGCCAACAGGATCGGTAAAAATATAGCCTACTAATTCCGGGGTCCGGGACCCGACTCAGACAAAGCAGTATCCTCCCTTTTATCAGGGTTGAGGCTTATTCTGATAATCTTACGGTGTTTGGCTATTAATAAAAGGAATGTTGCCATCGATGTTAAATCATTTAGGTTTGTCGAATTTGCCAAAGTAACCAACAATTGCGAGTGGTCTGACCTCTTGCACTCCACAATGGGCTTCAGCCAGACTTCCCTCAGGTGGGCATAGTACGGGCAAATAAAGATTAAATGCTCCACTGTTTCTACCTCCATATGGGAGCAAGAGCATTTACGGTCTCCATAGGGGACCTTGACATATCGGCCCTCTATCACGGAAGTCTGAGTGAGATTAAAACAAAAAAGTGTGTAATGTCGCCTCAGGTGGGCATTCCTCAGTATGTCCAAATATGGTTCCCTTCTGGCAAGAACCTTACCAACGGCCAATCTGGGGGCCACCTTCCATTCCTTAAGGATGGCATAGTCCTCCTGATTTGCTATATCCCTGGATCTTTGTTCTATCAATACCCTCCTCCTAACTAGAGTTTGCCCCACTAAATGCTGGAACGAAAAGTCCAGCCCGTTCAGTAAGGTTGCCACGTAACGTATCCAGGGGTAGGACCTGGCTCCCTCATGCTGTAGTTCTTCTATCAGACAAAGAGATTGCAGGGCATCCGGCGAGCAAACACACAACTTGCCCCAGTACCTCAAAAGTAACAGCCGGACCTGATGTTCTACTGGGGGTACATCTAACTCTGCCCTAACCACTGCACCGGGAACACTGCCCCCCACTTTAAGGACTCTATGACGGAAGTAATTCTGTACCCGTTCCAGAATCAACTTATCCGGAAACACTACATGGCTGCTCAGCTCCAAAAGTCAGCATGGGTATTATCTTTGCACAAAACATCTCCAATATCGTGGGGCTAGGTAAGCCATACGAAAGGGTATAGGCCTTCAAAATGGCCTTAACTGCAGTAAGTGACAGCCTAGCTCTATTACTAAGATGTTGAGTCCATGTACACCTAGAGGTGATTACGGTACCCAAATACAAAAATTTGTTTACCACCTCTATAGACATGTTTGAAACTGACCACACTGCCTTCCTTTGAGACTTCCCCCCCAACAATCAAAATCTTAGTTTTCTTGGCATTAACCTCCGAAATTTTACTCAGGAGATGGCTGCATATCAGTAGCTTTCAGCACTTTATTTGCACAGTGCATATGTGTTTTCTGGTTCCCAATTGAAAATATTGCCCAAACAAGCAACAATCTGATCTGTCTAAACCTGGTTTTACAGGTGGGCAAGAAGAGATGCACTGCCTAGTGTAAGTTAATGGGACATTTTGGCTATGACTATGTAAGGAGCACAAAACTTGTGTGCGCGGACGTTTGGTGGTTTAGGATCGGACCCACTATTATGAAATTTACTTACTTTTTGGGCCCTCTGAGCATCTACCAGGTCTGGTTGAAATCAGCCTGCAGTATCAAAAGGGACTTTGACCGCACATATATACCCCTATATATGTGCATGGTGATTGCATACACTTTTTTTTCTCCATAGGAAACGAGCTAAAAATACTTCTATAGGAAGCTGAGCTATTTGCTAAATTTAAAAGTTTCTTACAAATCAGAGAGTCTTCTGGAATCTTTTTTTTTCCCCTGGGTGACCTTCCCATCTGTTGACAACTATGAAATAAAAAACAGACTTGTTGTCTCTCCCTTGATTTATATTGATTTATCCCAACTCACTCGGGAGCAGATGACAAGAAAATGAGAATAAGGTTAAGCAAAGGTTAAGAGAAGCATCAAAGCCATTTTCCCAAGCAAAAAAAAGGTTTGGTGTTCTTTAAAATCTCAGCTGTGATGCACTGTACATAATAAGGCTTGTACAAGTGATTGTCTCCCTATTATATTAAAAAAAGAGGAAAAAATAACACAGGAGAATGATACATCGTTAATTAACAATGTGCTGTTCTATTTCACTTCTGATTACACCTCCTGCTGGGCACGACTGGTCTATTTGCTTTTAATGTCTGCTGTGAATTCATTCAATTCCACGCCTTTCTGCTATCATGTTTTCACCCTTCCTGACTTTCATGACTACCATATGGTACATATGGTACATAGTCATTGTAGGTTCAATTGATAATTTTATGCCCTAGTGTTTCAGGGAAAGGTGCCAATGATATCCAATAGATGTGTTTGGTCATGTTTGTCCTACTATGGAAATGTCTAAAATTGGCATGGAAATCAGAAGCTTGCCATGGAAATTTGTAAGCTTTTTCTAAAAGAACATTTGGAATTCAGGCTGTGTGATTCATTCTGACCATGGAAAATCTAACACTTGAAGTTTAATAAGAAGTCATTTCATTATTGTTCTAGCTGGAGACTCCTTAAATATGTAATTTAAATTTAAATGAAATGAAAATATTGGTTGAGAAGAGAAACATGCATTTTATTTTATTGTCCGAGGAAGGGCAGGATTCTCAGATACACCACCGTAAAGGCGTGGCCCTCTAAGCTACGCTCCGCTTCCTAAATTGAGAATAGCTCCAAATTTACATCACTAATTCTGGATTTATATTATTGATAAACTGGCTGCTAAAATCTGATTTTTAGAAACTTGGGAATCTGATTGTTGCATATCAAATTATTCCCCAACGCGCCTCCCCCCCCCCCCCCCAGGGAATTCCTTTCAATGAAAGATGCTGAATTTCAGGGATTTAGCTTGAAACTTGAGCTTAATCTTTTTGACTTGGCTCAGCATCATTCTCTGTTTTTTGTGCCATTTCTGGTTGACTCAGCAGTGGCATTGCATGCTTAGTGGATGCTCTTACATGAGTTCGTTGTCAGAATCAAGCACTTATAAGCCACCTATGAGCTGACATATCAAGGTGGTATTAACCCCTTTTTTCTCTACTGTCCAGGCTGAGAAAAACCCATGCCACTTTGATAGTCCTGAAAACCCAACATTGGCAGTAAGGAGTCTGTGTCTTCACTGCCTTGTTTAATATGATGTAGTCACTTAAATCTCTATGATGATTTGAAAATGTAATTATGTTATCTTAGACAATCAAGGAATACAGTCCCTAAAATGCATGCCTTAAGAATTCTGAAACAAAGCCCTGGGGTTTAACATCTGGTATTCTGCAGACAAAACCTCAATAAGAAGAATAGGTAGTGCAGTGGTAATGTCTGTATGTCCCATCAGCATCACATGTTAAAATAAGCTGGTAAGAAGTATTTGTTCACTTCTTGATAGACACTCAGCATAATTTTCATGTAATTTCACAGATGGTGAACTGTACTCTGGGACTGCGGCAGACTTTATGGGCAGAGACTTTGCCATTTTTCGTACCCTTGGACACCACCATCCAATCAGGACAGAGCAGCATGATTCCCGGTGGCTGAATGGTACGTGAGATGTGCATTTATCCAGTGCTATGTTTGTGTAACCATAAAAGTCTAATGTATCAGAAATGGTTTTATTCCTGCATCAGCTGCAACGTTTACCTCCCTCCTACCTATGGCACGGAATTCTTTTTTGTCTTAAATCAGTGTAACAAATCAGGACTGATTTTATTTGTGAACATTTTTGCTTTTAATTATTTTGTAATTTTTAGAATGTAATTTAAATTTAAATCGTCTCCAGATCCTGCATCCAGTGCATGTCACAGGAGCAGCCTTCTCTACAAGAGATGCTAACCAGAACTTCTAGACTGAAGAAATACTAGCAGGCATGGACTGGAATTGTAGTCAGAAACTGAGGTTTCTTTGGGTTCAGGACTTAAAGGAGGGTCATACTATCCGCATATGGGTTCTCAGTCCCAACTGATATTTAGTGTACTTTGCATGTGTTTGTTGCTGCCTGGGATCATGAGATTATGTTAAGTGTCAAAGTGAGGTCAGACAAAGAACTTTGGAATAACTGACCTAGTGCACATCTTCAAAGTTTAAGAGAATCTCACACAGGTCCAGGGACATAATGGAGAAAACACAGTGAATACGGGCCCCTGCACATGTCTCTTTGGACATGAAGTGATGTGAAGAAGGAAAAACATTATAGTAGCACCTCTTGCCATTATTCCAATCAGGGTGGAGTGTCAAGGGAACTGTCCTTTACCAGTTAGACTGGGCACCCACATGAACAGTCGCTTTTGAACACACATTCATGTGCACAGAGTTCTGATCGGCTGGGGTGCAATGTTTCATTTCTGTGACTTATTTGTGGCAATGGAGTTACACTGACCTGATATTTTCATGGCTGCTTCTGAAAGTGAATGGCACATTTTTCTAAATGTAGGCGCTATGCTTCCTAAGTGCTTTATGGTATGTGCTATTTGTGCTTATTTGTGAAATTCACACTCTTGTTTTTGAAATCACAGCATACTTCAGCTACAGTCCACAAACCACTTACTCTGGAATAGCCACACTGGGCTTCAGTGGGACTACTCCTGAGTAAATGGTTTGTAGATCACAGTCTTTGTATATAATCAGAGTATGTCAATTTTCTGATCTGAGTTTACCCTCACGTTTATATATGCAAGGCAGGATTTTTAAAATACAGCTGCAAATTTTGCAAGTACCAAAAGTAGATCCTTTTTACAAATAAATGTGGCATTTTGGGGTCAGAATTCCTATGGACTGCTATAGAAATAGGCTGAGGATTTTGTGCATTGTGTCTTACATTGATTTGTTAACCAATATCCCAGAGGTGTTTTGTTTTGGGCTTTTTTGGTTGATTAGTTGATGGTGTTGGTTATTAGTCTAATGTCATTTGAACTTTAAAAAGAGTATTTAAGTGTAAATGAGGGTTTTAAAAATAGTTTAGAGAGAGAGAATCTGCTGGGACAGTATCTTGTTTTCTAACAGATTCATATTAAGGAAAGAATAGCACCCATTTTCAATTGGATGACTTGAGTGAAATAAAGTCCAGTCATGCAAGTAAAAGCTGCTTTTGTGCAGGAGATCCAGACAATGACAGCTGAGTCAGGAGGATTTATGCAGTGGAAAGGCACAGCCTTTGTCTGTAGTCCATGTAGTTTGTTGCTGAGAATGTGTCATTTGGATTTGCTTATCAGTCTCTCAGTGCTGAATGTGAGAACAGCATTTCCCAAATTAGCACTCAGGTTACATCTGACAGGGTGAGGAAACTGGAACCGCATTAGGCTGAAGATGGAGGGGGATAAGATAGCATACAAGGAGCTTGCAAATGCCCTTGAAATTAAATATCATCCTGAAAGTGTCATAAAATTATAGACAAAGTATTTACCACTGCACAGATGCATGATATTGTTTTATTGAAATATAGTCCTTATTCTCTGTCTTGCAGAAAGACCCTGCAGAAATCAATAAGGTAGAAATCATATAAGCTCCAAAAGAAATTACTTTCAATAACTTACAAGTTAATAGAAAGGATATATCTGCAAAATTATAAATCATTTTTTTGGTAAGTTAATAGACAGCTGAATCTCTTCTGTAGAATCCTATATGCTGCTTGAAACGTTGTAAAGAAAAATACCTTTTCTCTGTTAAATACTCTCAAACTTCTTGAGTACAATGTGAAGCAAGAATCTATAAGCATTTCCACTCAATGTTCTTGTTTTGAATAAACTACAATAGGGAAACAATAAATATCTTGGGTTAATGCTATGTAAAAGGACTAGTTCTTTTGTTTCTCTTTTTCCACTTGGACATTTTGAAGACTACAGTGGAGTTTTCTTAAATTGATTTTTGTGCGATCTCTCTAAAGAAAATTCAATTTGGCATAAATTCAGCTTCTGCAGAGTTAAGTAAATTGGGCTATATAAATTTTACTCGAGCACTACTTTACTGTCCTAGCCAAGAATATCCGTAGCTTTGATTCAATTCATGATTTTTGGGTGGCGTAGGGTTGAAATACCATAGCCCTTACCCTCCAAGCTTGCAATGTATGTAACAGTACTTCTGTTCCTGCCATTCACTTGAACAGTAGGGAACAGCAGGCCCAACATCACATTCCAAGTTTACAATGCAATGTTCCGCACTCCTGCCGTTCACCTGAGCAGTATTTCTCACAATACAGGCAGGGCGCGAGGGCACTGCTGCATTGTGTACTGTAAGCTTGGAGGGTATATAAAACATTATTTCAACCCCATCCTGCCAAGAAATCATGAATACACCCAGATGTAGTGATGATACTAGCTAGGTGGGTATACTCTGTCCACATTTTAAATTTAAGTTATCGGGCTAAAGAATTACACTTACCCAGTTCAAGAAGCAATACACTTGTTAAACCTGAGACTGGGAAAGACTTATCCAGAAACACAAGTATTCTCACAGGAAATGGCGCATGTAGGAATGTGATATTCCGCTTTTATGCCATGAGAACACCAGTGACTGTAAATGCTACATCGGGGGACCTGGTCATGCATGAGTCTTCTCGTGACAGAGAGTAATTTCAGACGTTACGATATCGCTGCTCACCACAGGGAATCCCAGTGGATTCCCTGTGGTGGGAGCGATTGTGGTAATGTCTGTTTGATCCCCACCAGATGTTCACCACAGTGAATTTCTGGCAGGGATCAAAGCTAACCACGGTTCTGGACCTCCGGCTGGCCGGAGGTTCAGAACCATGGTTAGATTGGCCACGATCTGTGATGGGCCAAAAGTAACGTCTGTTACCTTGGCCTATCACGGATCGTGGCCCCAACCATGGTATGGGATCGGGCACAGCAGCCGCATTGGCCGCTGTGCCCACCCATCTCCCTGAGGGCGGGCGGCCATGGGAGTGCAGGGGGAGATGGCTGTGCGACCGTGGGGCCAGGCTGTGTGAGCGTGGAGCATGGGGGGGCAGGGCTGTGCGGCCATGGGAGTGTGGGGGGGCAGGGCTGATGGCGTCTGTCTTTAGAGTGCTTTACTCTGCGAGCCACTGTCACATTTGTTGGCACCCGTCATATTTTTTCATGGGCTGCATCCTGACCTCAGTAGCGGCTAGCCCGGGCTGTGACTTGGGGAGGGGGGTGGACCACTGGGTGCTGAAGCATGGGGGCAGGGACAGACCGGCTCCTCACCCTCCCTGGAAGCCAGGCCTCCATCACATTTGTTCAGGGGCCTGGTCAGATCCCAGCTGTGGTGCTCGTCCCACACTGGACTGGGTAGGTCTGTGGTGGTGCTTTGGCACCATAATGTTTGAAAACACCCATTGAGTTTTTTGGTGATCTGACATAACTTTTAATGTTATCAAATGAAATCTCAGCAGAATATACTACTAATTATAGAACTGTAGGATGGGAAGATACCTCAAGGATCACCTATTGCAACCCCAAAGATATGCATTTTGAAAGAGAGCTATTCAGATCTGGGCTGTGGAAAGTTTCAAAGGAAATTATACTAAACTAAAGAAAAAAACAGCATTAAACCTACATTTTACATCTGTTTTGAGCCCCCTAAAGTGAAGAAATTTTGGCTTGGCACATTCTCCTTACAACTGCCTGAGATTTTTTTTTTAAAAAAGAATGCAACTGGATTTCAAGTCTTAACTTGGAATTTCCTTGTTTTCTGTGAGGTTAAATCAAGCCCAGTGATGTTATTTTAGCAGCATCCTTTCTGTGGCTTAATATTTAAAGCAGGATAGTAGCTATGCATAGTCCCCTGGAGACATTGTCCTTGGTAATCTTTACTTTACGGTTACATAAACAGCTGAGCATTATAGAAGCTGAGCGAGTGTTCAATAAAAAAAAGTACATGCCCTCTTAAATTTCACAGGCTCTGAGACGGGAAACATGGACTTGATCCTCTTATGACATTTGTTCAGCACTTTATAGCCATCATTGTATGCTGTTTTCGTTTCTAGCAGATTAGAAGATGCTCTGATACTGGCCATGTACCAATATCTCTGTGTGTTATTGTTTCTTACTATGTAGCAGTCTAGACAAATATATTTCAGGGTGTTTTGTAAAGGAGCAGAATATTAAATGTTGAAGGCTATGAGGGATTTTAGAAGTGAATTGTAACTTTTCCAATTTATACGAAGGTTTGGTTGATCTAACTTTATATTGTATTCAGCTCTACAGTTCTTCCTTGCTTAAACCTCCCTGCTCCCCACTTGCTATTAATATTCATCATTTTTATAGGGCTTTCAGTGATCAAAGTGATTTACAATTCTTACCTAGTTAACCGTTCCAATGATTCCGTGAAGATAGGTCATTATTATTCTCATTTTTACAGAAGGAAAACTGAGGATACAAAATAGTGATTTACCCAAGGTCATCCAGTGAGCCTGGGACTCACTTAGCTCAAGCTAAGGCCACTTTCAGACAGTCATCTCTCTGCCCCTCCTGCATAGTCTGGCTGTGGGAGGGAATGCACAGCCACGATATGTGTGGGAATCAGCTGGTCTGAAAGCCCCACCTCCCCCATCCCCCTGCGGCTTTGCCGGCAGACACATGCACGGATGCAGAGCAGGAAATCGAGTTCTGAATCCCTGCACGTGTCTGCCGGCAAAGCTGCGTGAGAATGGGGGGGGGAGGGCTTTCAGACCGGCCGATCCCCGCGCATATTCTGGCTGCGCATTCCCTCCTGCAGCCAGAATATGCATGCGGGGGAATGTCTGAAAGTGGTCAAAGATAGGATTTGAACCCTGTTTTTCCAGATCTAAGCCCATATAAAATGGCAGATTATTAAATTTATATGGTACTGTGTGCTGAAGAAGCCAAGGTTTTGCAAGCTGTCAGTGCCCAGAAGGGTAATCCGTTCTCTAGCAGTGTATTATGTTAGGGACAAATCCCATAGGCTACGCTGGCTCTAAAGTGCCATTTTACACTCAGATGCACCAACTCCTTCCTTCTCCACCAGCACCAGTGTTCCCAATCTCTTGCCCTATTCTACACACATAGCGAATAAAAAGTTGGAGCGGAATGAAAATTCTCCTCTGGGTCCTGAGTTGGATCTGTTTGGAGTATGCTGCTTGAATATGGTTTGTCTTCTCTTTATCATCAGAGTGGACCATTATATTCCTTTTTCACGTACAATGGTATGTATTGCACAAAAATGGAGACCAAGAAAGTTCAAAATGATAGTTGAATGCATTTCAGCAATGGCACAACATGTCACTGCTGGAAAACAGGTTTATAAACTGAAAGGTAGGATAAAATGAACTATTATTTATATTGTATTCCCTGTGGGGCTGATATGAAACTATGCAGTGCATCCTAGTTAAGGGACAATGTGTAATTGTTCTATACCAGGAACAGAGCAAGGACTGAAATTCAGTGTATTAATACATGAAGGGAGGCCCCCAGAACTCCCTGGTGTTTCAGTCCCACCCACCCCCCAGCCTCTGCAGCAGACACCACCCAAAAGCTATGTGTGGGACCAAAACAAACAGGTGTTCCTTCATGCCGTGGTCCACCAGCATGTTGGCTCCCCACTCCACCATAGTTGTGGTCACTCACCCGATGCTCTAGGCTGACACCCTCAATACATAGTGCTGAATGCACGTGTACCTCAACAGACATGAGGCATGAGGTGGTTGTGTGGGTGCCCCCCCCAACACACAGGAAGTGGTCACGGGGCAGCACGTTGCCTCACATTTGCCTGGATTTGCCCACACAGCGGGCTCCACATTTTCTTGGTTTATGTCATATGGAACAGCCCCGGGTGGCTTTGGGGTGAAGATCTGGTTCATGATACATGAGCAGTTGAAAGGGGGGGCGGATAATGGGTGCAAATGTGAGGCAACATCATATTTGTCAATACCCTCAGACTCAGACAGTCTGAGTCTAAATATCAGTCATTGGCAAAGTTTTCGCTTTAAAAAACAAAACTTGTTGAGCTGATGGGGGAGAGGGTGTTCAGTGTGTTTTGCTTCTAAACAAAAAGAACTGAAGACATCTCAGGTAAGAGGCAATGGGCATTTTTACACACATCCCAAAGTGCTGATCTTTCAATCTTCTGGGCTTACAAGTCCACAAGTAAGTTCCGGATGCATTTTTCACACACCACTGCCCTGAGGCAGTTCCTGGATGCATCCTTCACACAAACACTGCCCTTAGGCAGCGTAAAGTAGCCGCAGCTTTAGACGTGAGGGGCTGCCATGGAAACCAAGGGCGTTTATAGACGATCCCACTGACAAGCGGGATCGCTAAATGCCGGCTTCCTCCCCTCCGCGCGCCTTCTCTGCATGCCGTGTCTGCTGTTCAGACACAGCGCAGAGTATGAGTGTGCATGTGCACCCTTCCGCGCTTGTGCGCGTGCCCGTCCGCGCATGCGCACTCGCCCACGGAACCCGGAAGTGTGGCGTAAAGCCGGCACTTTGGGAATCTGTGTCGGAGGGGGCAGGATCGCCTGCCCCCTCCGACGTGGATTAAAAAACAGCCGCAGCAAGTAGAGGAGCGCCAAGAAAGGCGGCTGATCAAAGGATCGGCCGCCTTTTTGGTCTCGTCTATAAACGCCCCAAGTGACCACAGCTGCCTGGAGCAAGCAGTTTACCAGAAGAACGTTTTAGACACACATGTTCTGGGAGAAGTTCTTTGCAGAAGTTCAAAGACCCAGATGTTCAAGATCTGGGTGAGTGATTTAGACACGCACAAAGTTCAGGCTGCAACAGCAAACATGCAGGAGAAATGTGTGTGTAAAAACACTCAATGTGTAGTTGTTGTAGTCCAGAAACAGAGCAAGGACTGAAATTCAGAGTGTTAAAACATGGGAGGTGAGGCCTCCTGGAGCCTTTCCCCAACATAATACACTATTAGAGAATGGATTACCCTACTGGGCACTGGCAGCTTGCAAAACCTCTGCTTGTTCAGCACACAGGTACCATATAAATTTAATAATCTGCCATTTTAATCCATGTGTTCCATGAAAAGGCACATGGATTAAAATGGTCAATGATTAAATGTATATGTTACCTGTGTGCTGAAGAAGCAGAGGTTTTGCAAGCTGTCAGTAGCCAGAAAGGTTATCCATTCTCTAATCGTGTATAATGTTGGGGACAAGCTAATAACTTGGCAAAGTAAATTCCGTGCAGATCACTGGGAACCTGATTCTTTAATCCTTATTCAGGTTCAGTGGACTGCTCCATACCAATGGTACTGCTCCATACCATACTCAGTACCTAAAAAGGATAAATATGTCAATGGGAATACATGTGGAGTACGGTGCAGCTCAATTTCACAGAATTGGTCACTTGACTTGGAGAGTTCTGCTATGCCTTGTCAATAAAAATGAACCCTGTTGAATTTCTGTTGAAGCCCTTTCAATTGGACTGTAATGGCCCTTTCAATCTGACTGTAATGGGAGTCAAGAGAGAGTTTGGTTGCCATACTGGACCCAAATGTAAGAGATGGAGACAAAACAGTTCCGATGAGATCTTTTATTGGACCAACTTCTGTTGGTGAGAATGTGCAAAGCTTTCAAGTCACACAGGAATCTTCATCTTCGATCATTGTGTGGCTCAAAAGTTTGCACATTCTCACCAAAAGAAGTTGGTCCAATAAAAGATATCCTCTGAACTACTTTGTCTCCATCTCTTATAATGGGGGTGACAATCAGCCTCTTATATTCACCTAGCACTTTGAATATGACAAATCTGTGAATTTACTTTCTACTTGCCTTGTTTGCTCCTTCTGCTCTAACCGTCAATTTAATTAATGTTGACCTAGTCAATACCAATTTCCTGTTCGTGGGCCACCACGTTCAACGTCTGGTGGGTGTTCAATAGAGATTTACTGTTGACTGGGTAATTTGAGTTCATGTGTGTTGTGAAAATTAGTGAGGAGAATTACCCCGAAAAAGTGGATGCCATGACAATGTGTGTCACCATGGTGTGACCGACTCTGCTGACATAGCTCTCAAAAGCTCTCCCTCTGTGAAAATAGGGTCTGTTTGCAAATTAATTAGTTTCTGGCAGCAGCTTGATTGTTGACCCAGAGTTTGTAGAGTGGAAAAACAATCAGATTAGTGTGTTCAATATAAAGGCCCAGTGCGGCACTTGAGTGTGGTTTGCCAAACTATAGGGGCCATGAATGGAGTGAAACAAATTCTTTTTTGAAAAGCCATGGCAAAGGTTAAGTGTGATGTGACTGGAACACACTGGCCATGGGGGAAGGAGAATTAGGGGTTTTCAGCCACACAGAGTTGGTTGATGCTAAGCAAGCTTCATTGAAATTAATGACATTCACAGCATTGGACACAAAGTCAATGTGTGTGTGCTAGTCTCTGTGAGAGGGAGAAATGATGCCATGACTTTCATGCAGTCATATGAAGCAGCAAAAAATTTGCCTGTGGAGAAAGCTAGAGTTGGTCTAGAAATGAAACTTTGTCTCCAAATGCCTGCAAACAGTTTAAATCCGAGTCCAATCTTTGTGAATGACCTTTTATTTTTGTAGTGGTGAAACCAAAATTCCAGATTCAAATACCCTATTTGTATCTGACTTCAAACATGACAGCTGAGGTATATCTCTTAAAAAGTATCGGGGAGAGTTCCCAAGTTGCCAAAATTGGATATAGAAAGGAGCTCAACCATTCAGGATATTGAAGTGAGACCAATAGGAATGGATGCTCTAGTTTTGATGTACCATCTATCAAGAACCAGATCCACCACTGGTGAAAAATGGCACCTACTTGAATTAACCCATGCTGATTTACACTCATACCATTAATGCTGTACTTAATCATTGTGATTCATTTCTTTAATATCCAAGACTGACAGCTATTTGTCTTAAATATGCTTTTGTATTTTATTCACTCTTTATGAGGTATCTTATTTAGAGCTGAAAAAAATATTTGTGCAAACGAATACATTCCTTTGAATTTGTAGTATCCAAACCAAAATGGATGAAGTGGATATTAATCACTATTCATTTATGTTTCATCAGATTCTCATTTATTTCAGTATTTCCGTTATTTTATTCGGATTATTTCAGTAACAATAAAATAGTCAACTACAGAAAAGACATAAACAAAGTTACAGAAACAGAATATCGGAATAAACAGATATGTGAGTAATACTTGTTTTCTTTGCGGTATACAGCTATCTAAAAATGTGAATAGTATCTGCTAATACAAAATCCACAAACCATTTCAGGAGGGGCGGGGTATAAATTAAATAAATAAATAAATAAAAATTTCAGGTCCATTAAATTAAGTGAAAGCTGGTGAATAACCACATCATTCTTTCCTTGATTATAAACCTTCTTTTAGATGTATTAAATATATAAAAAGGAAGCTAGATTTGACTGAGGACCTGTACTTTAAAGACAGGCCCACCCCCTAGTTGTCAGGGGCATCATGTACAAGTTGGTAGCCTTGGAGTGGTAGGGAAGGCAGCACCTAGTGCTGTTCCTGCTAACAGTTATTTTAGAGGGGCTTGAACCAGTATTTTAAAATCTGTGTATGATTTGTGTATCCAAACCCTTTGGGTTTGGATCTGGCCACTTATATTTGAGGACTATCCAGACCTTAAACTTTGTGGCTGCGGTACCGTAGATGAGTGAAGTGAAGCAAAGCCCACATTTGATTCTCTGGAACTTTGAATTGCTTTCACAAAAATGTATGTACTCTAGCATGCCTAAATTAATGTGCAGTTCAATGTGTAAATGCAGCAGTTGGGGGAGGTCGAGAGAGGGTTTGATGTTCGGTGTTATCGATATGCTGATGACACCCAACTTTACAACTCCTTTTCAACTAACCCTGGCCTCGCAGTCTCGGTGCTTACCCAGTGTCTGACTCTGGCAGCTCTGGGGGACTGGATGAGGGTGAGCTGTCTGAAGCTGAATTCTGACAAGACGGAGGTGATGTTAGTGGGTGGAGCAGCAGGAGAGTTGGTGACTCCCATCATTCATGGGGTCCGCCCTGCTGTGGGTCCCCAGGTTCAGAGTCTGGGGGTGCTCCTCGACTCATTGCTCCACCTGGATGCCCGGGTGGCAGCTGTGGCAAGGAGCGCCTTTTTTTCAATTGCATCTGATACGTTGGCTGCGATATATCTCAGACTCTGACCTGGCCACCATCATGCATGCCTTCATCACCACAAAACTGGACTACTGCAATGCACTCTACGTGGGGTTACCCTTGGTGATGGTTCAGAGACTGCAGCTGGTGCAGAACACGGAGGCTGGTCTCCTCATGGGAACAGGGCACCGGGAGCACATAACATCTGTGCTCCGTTGGTTGCACTGGCTACCTATAGTCTTCCGGGTCAGATTCAGGATGTTGACTTTGACCTATAAATCCCTACACAGTCTGGGACCTACCTACCTGTGGGATCACCTCACCCCCCAAGTCCTGGATTGGCCATGCGGTCTGCCAGGGGCGCCCTTCTCAAGGTCCCCTGGGTCTCTTGGGTAGCGACTATGGGAGGCCATTCTCGGTAGCCACCCCAAGGCTGTGGAACTCCCTTCCAGTGGAAGTTCATCTGTCCCTGGACCGTCCCTCCTTTTGTAGACTGCGTTAGACCTGACTGTTTCACCAGGCTTTTGGTGAGGAGACAGGGGAGGGGTTAAGGCTTGGGGAGATGGTGTTTTTAGCTCTGCTGATTGTATTTATTAATGATGAATTATTTGGATTTTATATATTTATATTTATGTTTTATGTTTATATACTTTTTAACATTTTGTGTTCACTGCCCCAAGCTGCCTGAGACAGGATGGGTGCGGGCTATACATTTAATAAACAAATAAATAAATAAATGGCCCAGATGTTTGCTCAAGAATGTATTTGAGTAGGAAAATGTCCAGTTTTGAGTTCCACCAAAGTGTACGAAGTGCATACAGTAAATGACTGTGTTTTCAATCTCTGGTACATTCAGTAAAATCCTGCTTAGCACTAGACTTAGCCAAATTGTCCTGCATCTCCAACACCTCCCTCCTATGATCTCTTTCTCTCTGTCTCCTTTTCTCTGGTTGTAAGATTTTGTAAATTCAAGCTTGAATGCTTGTAAGACTAAGTAATTGCTTTTGTTCTTTGGGTTATTTAATTACACATTTCAATAGATGACAGGTCCTTTGCACTAAAGGAAGACATCACATTTGCACCGTTATGGAATCCCAACACGAATGTGTGTGGCAAATCAGTGACTGCAGATTTATTCATGCCCTCTGGGACCTCCACTGCCTTTTCAGCTTAGCATGCAATATGATTTAAATTACAGCTTGTGCAGAGCTGTGCCTTGGGATTACGCTCCATGTTTCCAACTGTTTATAGTTCAGTGAGCTTTAACCTCTGTGATTCTGAAAATTAAATAATGTCATGGCTGATATCAAACTGATGCCTGGTACTAGATTGTTTAAACACTCTTATATTAAAATCCCATTTTTAGAAGCCAGTAGAAGAAACCGTTCTGCATTAAACTATAGAAAACACATCCAGATAATTTGAACAGCCTAATTTAAAAGTTTCAAGAGCAAGTAAATGCAAAATGAATACTAGTTCTTTTTTAATCAAAAATGAATATTGACTTCAGTTTCCATTGAAGTCAATATAGCTCTGACTATATTTCATGTAAGAAGGCTGGGACCCAGATATTCCTAGGTGGTCTAGCACAAAACAGGTGTAAGACAGAACAAAATAATATTTAAAGGGTGGGGAAATGCATTGGGGTTGTATTGGGGATTGGATCTTATTAAGGGTTAATGAAATTGCACGTTATTAATACTTGCTGGAGTCCCATCCTTGCAAGCAAACCTTGTGCATTGGATAGTAGAGAAGAGGAGAAGAGATTATGAAGAAGTGATAAGATTTCACGCATCACTCAGAAAATCATTAGTCTGGAGCTATATTGTATATTTTAATATACTAAAATACACAAATAAAATCAAATAAGGCAAATAAAATCCCATAACCCACAACTCTCTAACCCTACTCTGGCCTGCCAAAACCTGGCCACACAAAATGGTCTTACATTTCCTCCAGAAGATGAGCAGGCTCGGACTTAGAAAAACCTGGGAGTTCCATAACTCCGGGGCAATCGCCAAGAATACCTCTCTGCATGCCCATGTGCGAATCTTACCGGCAGATGGCACTTGCAAGAGTGCGCTCCTGACTGACCTCAGAGGCTGTGATAGGCAGGAGCGGAGAGGTGGCCTTTCATGAAAGATCCCTCCCTGAAGCATTTGAAAATAGTCAATGCTTTTATTTTGCATTGCTTCAGAATTCCAGTATGCAATACAGCGTGAAGCAGATTTTAAATTAACTGTGCATGGCGTGCAACTAGAGCACATCCTGTTCTCTGTTGGTTTTCGTAGCTATATTACATACAGTCTTGATATAGAGTCGTCCTAGGTAATCTAGCTATCAAACCCAAATTCCGTATAAATTACAATCAGGACTATTTTGTTTTATTTATTTAGGTTTCTACCCCGCTCTTCCCAGATGGCTCAGGGTGGCTTACAAAACAAATAAAAACAATACATATAAAAGAGTATAAAAATACATCCCCCAACCTTTCTCCTCCCCGCTCCCCTATCACAGGTACAGACTACCACAGGTTTTAAACTGTGAAAGATTTTCTTCTTAGCAGTTGTACAACTCTTAAATATCAAATCACATAATTGAGGCTGCAGTAGGTAGCCCACAACTGCAATGTGCTCTATGTGGGGCTGCCCTTGTACCTGGTTTGGAGGCTGCAGCTATTGCAGAATGCGGTGGCCCAGCTCCTGTTGGGGACGGGTCACCGGGACCACATAACACCTGTGCTCTGGACTCTGCACTGGTTGCCAATAGCGTGTTGAGCCAGGTTCAAGGTATTGGTATTGATCTATAAGGCCCTTCACGGTCTTGGCCCCTCGTACTTCAGGGACTGCCTCGCCCTCCGCACTCCAGAGCGGCTCCTTCGGTCTGCTGGGGGTGCCTTCTTGGAGGCCCCCCATGTTAAGCGGGGGGCCACGATGGAGAGGGCATTTTCGGTGGCCGGGCCATGCCTTTGGAACTCCCTCCCAGAGAAAGCTCGCTTGGCCCCAAGCCTTTTAACATTCCGGCGAGTTTGTAAAACCTGGCTGTTCGCCGAGGCCTTTGGGGAGGGGGGCGGGTGGGTTAGGGGGGGTTAAATCTCCCCCTACCCTTGTTTATTGTTGTTTATTGTTTTTGTGCCTAACCCTTTTTAAATATTAGGAGTGATTCAATTTTTTTATATGATTGTATTTTTATGTTTGAAAATTGTTAGCTGCCCCGAGCTGTTTTCAGGAGGGGCGGAATAAAAATTGATTAAATAAATCAACTGGCTATGTGGAAAATTTCTAGTCCATTCCCTACAAGTGGCGACCAGTCTTAGCTCAGTGTGAATTCTAGGGTGGGTGGATGGATGCTCCTAGGGGGACCACTCCACAAACGCTGTGCTGTAGAGAAAGGGGAGGGGCAGCCCTAAGCCTAGGGAAAACCTCACTATGCAAGGCTTTCTATGTTCCAAGAACCCAGGCTGTATCCATCACAAGCCTCCCCCCAGCAGCCCAAATGCCAGTGTCCCTTGTAGGGCTGAACGGCAAGCCTCTGAGGTAGCTGTTTCTGACAGAAAGAACTTTTCCCCAATGAGTGGCATGGTGCAATAGAGATGTTCATTCCACTACTTTCATTCTGCTACTTCCACCGGCACTTTCCGATGTGCAAAGTAGTAGAACAATGTTTCTCCTGACACTTTCTGAGATTATTCCGTCACTTTCTGAGATTATTCCGTTGTCACAAAGCAAAGGGTGTGGAATTAGTAGAATTCCAGCGGAAAAGCTGTGGAAAGTTGTGGGCAATTCCAAAATGGTGCAATGAAATAGTGGCACAAAAAAAGGAGTTGCCGCTTCAGCCCTAGTCCCTTGCTCTTTCTCCTTAGTGGAGCAGGGACAAAGTACCCTCCCTGTGGAGAGGGAGTGGGGAAAGGGGAATTGATGGTTTTCTCACTTTTTAAATCTTAAAAATGCCAATATTGGGGATGGGGGGGAGATTATAGAAATAAAATTGGAGCTGCTTTGTTCCCATGTTTTACAGGCCGAATTTTGCTGAAATTATGTTCCTTTTCACATGAGACGCCCCCACTCATTTCCATGCAGTTTTGCTGCGTGGAAATGGGTTAAGGCACCCGCGTGAATGCGGCAGGGGATGGGTGGGGGTGCATGCATGCTCCTATGCCACACCCACCTCCACCCATTCTCACCCATCACCCATGTACGGAGCAGTGGATTCCAATGCTTGATGCTCCATGGGTGGAGGTGGGTGTGCACCCATGGGAACAGGTGCACACCCCCACCCATCGCAACTAGACACCCATCCCCCACCCACTGTGATCCATTTAAAAAGGACCTTTGTTTCATACTGACATCAGTAATGCACAATATAATGTATGTAAGGATCAGGTTCAGATCCTGAACTTGTGGAAATCAGTGTACTGGTTTATACAGGTTGAGGATCTTGTTCATAGAACAGATATTTACAAATCAGTTATATGATGTTTGGAGAATATACATAATATGTAGAGTATACACAGAGAGAGAGAGAGAGAGAGAGAGAGAGCGAGAGAGAGAGATATGTTCATATACAGTATGTAATAAAGAACCTTGCACATCGTTCCAGTTTTATGGTTAATTTTGAGATGCACATAAGCATAGTAGCTCATATGTTGACCATCTGCTAGTCAGTAAAGAAAAACAATTAATGCATCGTGTAATGTGACACTGTACAGCTTAATGACCACAATATTGCAGGAAAGCTGGTAACAAAATTGCTCTTAGGAAGCAGCTGTATTTTCATTAGTATAGCTCAATCACTGTTTTTATTCCTCTTGATGCGCACATAGTATATTGAGTGTCAGTTTTAAAAGGTTATTGTGGGTTTGAACAGTTTGAAAAAGCCTCCAGATATTAAACTACCAATTATCTCCAGATCTTTGGAGTTCCATTCCCTTCTGATTTTACACAGCCGTGTCTCAGGCTGAATCCCCATATGTGATCCTTCTCATAACAAGATCCAGTGAATGGGTAATCAACCGGATCTAACCAGGGCAATAGCCCTCTGGAACATCCTACCTAGAGACCGAGGAGTTCTCCATCACTTAAAGTTTTTAAATAAAGACGAGATATAAGGTTGAAAGATGTCTTCTGGCTCAAAGAGAACTCCAGGGCTTGATGCAGGAATTGTTGAGTGAATTTCCTGTGAATGTACCCCATGCCGGAGAGGTAGAAGAGAAGGAGCAGTGTATTTTCTTTCTTTCTTCCTTTGTTTTAACTCACCCAACCCCAAGGGCTCAGGGCAGATTGCAATCCATAAAAAAACATATTTCTAAAATGCATAACTAAAACTAAGTAAAATCCTCTGTCCCCAAATTCCCCAAACCCTATCCCTGCCAGTCAAATGCTTGGCCAAACAGAAAAGTCTTACATTGTCTCTGGAAGATGAGTGGGTTTGGGCATAGATGAACTTCCAGGGCAAGGGTGTTCCATAATTGTTGGGCAGTCACCAGTCTTCTCTGATAGTCTTTGCTATACAAACTTCACAGGCAGATGGTACCTGCAAGATAGCGCTCTTGGCTGACCTCAGAGGCTGCAATAGGAAGTAATAGAAGAGAAATAATAAGAAATAAAAGAGACTGTTTAGGGTTTTACATTCAGTAGGCAGCAGGGATGGGGATTTTGGTTTCAGATTATTCCAAACCTGCCCAGAATGCGACAATTCATATTAATCCAAAGTAACCCATAATTAGGACCTCTTAGGCCGTTTTTAGATGAGCGCATGGTGCGCTCGTGCGTCGTTGCCAAAATCCCGCGAGGCGGGATTAGACGAGATGCTGCTGCGGGTCACGCACACGGGAGGGGGATGCACATTCTTTTCCGACCGCGATCTGACCACCTTGATCGCCGACCCGGTCAGATCGTGGCTGGAAAAGAATGCGCATCCCCCTCCCATGTGCATGACTCTCAGTAACGTCTCGTCTAATCCCGTCTCGTGGGGTTTTTGAAAACAAGTGCGAGCGCACCGCGCACTCGTCTAAAAGCGGCCTTAGTTATGGATCTTAAATTTTCAGTCCATATTTCTGCCCACCCCCATCCACCAGGGCCCTTGAGTGCTATTTACTGACCTCCAAGGGCTTGATTAAAGCACCACTGCTGCTGTGGAGGCTCTGTCAGGCTCCCTTGCCATGGCATCCTCCCTCCTGGAGTGCACATGTACAAAATGGCCACCAGGACCATTTTGTGCATGTGCAAAATGGCTGATGACCTTAAATAAATGGCAACAGCCAAAATGACATCACTGCCATTTTGGTTAAGAGTGGTGGCTATTTTGCACATGCAAAGGTTTTTTTTAAATCTGTTTATAGGTTTTACATTTTTATGGATTTAAATATTGAACTGGAAACTGAACATGTAATTAAATCTGTTAAAACCTATAAACTGAAGCAGGAAAAAATTGCAACTGAAATTTCCCCTGGTGTCTCACCCCTAGTAGGTGGGCTGGCTGAAAGGCCGCAGTTGGCACAGTGTGGATTGGAGCAGCAGAGCAGCCAGATGGGTAGCTGGATGAAGGCCACATACAGTCCAGGGTGACCAACCAGTCAAGACTGCTGGCTTACTTTCTTCCACCCCTCTACTTAAATGCAGATGGGAAAAGCAGAACTGCCAACGAGAAACAATTGGCAAGAGGGATATTTTCAGATATTCTCCACTGCCACTCAACCTCCAATCAACCAAATACTCTCCAAATGGTTCACATGCTCCTTTGTGCTCTATGCTTCTGGCTGTGTTGTCCACTCTAAAGGCTTCAGGGAGAGTGACAGGGCTGCTGCTGCTGTCTAGCTTGTCTCCTTACCATCTGACTCTGTCTTTCTCCGGTAGCAGGGGCCGGACAGCGAGCTCAGTGAGGAGCAATGTGACAGCGAGTGCCTTGTGCACTGTTTTGGAGTTTGGGACTGTGGAGTGGTGGTTGTGAAAGGGTGGTGCTTTACTTTGTTAGCAGCTGGGAGGTGCTCGGACTGGAGTCGAGCCCTGTGCCCTGGGCTGCAAGAGTAACTGAGTGACTGCAGCTGCAGTCAGAGCACGCCCGCGCCACGGGTGTGCACCGCAGCCGGCGTGCCTAAGGGCTGCGCATGCAAGGCCATGCCCTTGTGCGCACGGCCTTGTGCACGGGCCGGGAATAGGGCTTCTCCCCCTAGGTGTCAACATAAGGTCCAACTATTATTGGCGGATTGGGTTACTGAGGTACTGACTTTGAGTTGGGAATTGAACTGCTTTGCCTTAGCTGAGATGGATGCCAAAGGCGCACGCCCTAAAAGAGCAAGGTCAATGGCCATTAGTATTCAGCCACCAGACAAACAGAAGAGGATTGATACCTTTCTTATGACTAAACAATTAGATCTTGAGGCCATACCTGCGGCAGAGGTGGAACTTTCAAACCAGTTTTTCCTCCTGATAAGTGAGCAAGTCTTGGCTGCTCAGGATGTGGTTTGCGTTAAGGAAACAACTGATGGGGAAGCTGGTAAATGTCCCCCCACCAAGGTGTTATTAAAAGTTCATGTCCTGAAGATAAATCTGGGGATAGATTCTCCCTGAGAGACTATCCCCCATAAGCATTATTAGCGGAGCATGTGCAGATCACAGCTTTCATGGTGGAAACTATGTTCCACCAATTGAACTCTTTGTCAGTGAAAGGTGAGAGTCTCATGAGCACGGCTAGGAAAGGTATTATGGCAAGAAGAGTTTCTAATCAGTTGGGGTTTGAGAAGAAAGATCACTTTGTAAGTTCTAACCCAATTCCGAGGTGGCCACTTTCCTTATGTGTAAATGGAGTCGATCTATCCACAGAGGAGGACGGTAGTTGTAAAAGGGTTACCTTGGCGCCGGATAAATTAGTAGTTATAGCTCTCCCTTTGATAGGGGGTCACCTTCTGGCATGGGATACCCCCTTGATGTTGCAGAACATTTTAGGTTTCTGCTAAAGTTAAAAATAACACAGGAGGATATTCACTCAGTAGCCCATCTCTCGAATAGAAGGGGCAGATGTTCTGTATTGATTTACTTTAAGTCCCCTGCTATGCTTAAGGTTATTTTGGAAAAGCAACAGGTCCTTGAGAAGTTTTTCAGGAAGGGAGATCTTTGAGGAAGGAAACCCATTCAGGTTTGTTAGGGTTAGAAAATAGTGGTCATGTTTCCCCTTGCTTATATCCACAGACTGTTCCATCATATAAAGAAAACATGACTGACTGTGTTATAAGCCCTCCTGAAATGATGGAAATTCAGGAAAAGCACAAGTTTCAAGTGTTAGATGCTTGTCCTATTGGTTTGTTCTCGTCCCCCAGGGGTCAAACTCAAATTCTGGAATGAATGTCTCATTTATATGACCACCTGAGAGGTAGAATGAATTGACAAAAGGGAGCGGTGTCTCTGGCTAAATCAACCTCTAAGTTACGGGTCAAAGGGGGTTTAGGCGATCATATCTTCCCCCAAGATAGGGGTAGCTGTGTCTCTCCAACAAAAGTGAAAAATCAGGCTAGGCATGGCAGGAATAGATACCCAAGGAATAAACATTTGGTACCGGGGGAAGGTTCCTCTGCTGCCCCGCGGGTAATTCCATCTCGGGTCAGGCAGTTGGCAGGGGCTGGGGATGATATCTCCCTAATGCAGATGACTTCAGAAGGTCTTGGGGATATAGTGGCCAATGATATCTTTAATGCTGCTCAAAATTCTGATTTGACATTGATAGGTCAATCTTTTGCAGATCAACCCAATGAGCAGCCTCTGGGGTGTAAATATCAGTCAAATTCAGTTAGGACGTGTTTAGCTGAAGTTTCTCTCTCATGGGGCGATCAGACGATTTTGTCTCTCTCCCTTGGGAAACATCAGTCAGTAAGAGGAGAGATTCATGTTGATAGTTTTAGTACTCCCATGCCTTTATTGTTGGAAATGGGTGGTTTTGTTGCTGGTGATGATCTTTTATCATCCACTCCCACTCAGTTTCTGGAAGATCATGTTGGCCTCTCTCTTGAGGATAGTTTGAGAGGGGATAGGGATGGAGAGGAGAAAAATTCCTTAGGGGACTGACAGTTCCATGCCAGTTATCAGGGCCATGCCAGGACCATGTCAATTATGAAATTCTACTCCATTTCCCTTTCCACCCCTAATCTATGCTAGGGTTGTTATCCTCGAACATTGCTGGTTGGCAGGGGGAAAGTATATGATCAGGATTTTCTTCAGTTCCTAGCAGACTTTGATTTTATTTGTCTCCAGAGACATGGGTAGATAACCCCGATTTAATTAATTGGAGGGGTTTTCTAAATGGATTTTGCCAGCTAGTTCTACTCAGGGGGAAAAGGGGAGACTCTTAGGAGGTCTGGCTTTTTTCTTAAGGATAGACCTGGTGTTGTAGTTGCAGGTACTCTATGGAGAGGATTCTCCGGTCCAGGTAGTTAGGTTATTATATTCACAGTCACAATGGATACTGATTTATAAACATATATATCCCACCAGGGCACAGAGGCAAACAAGTTTGGCAGGTCTTCTTGACTTTCTTTTTGTATAACATCGAAAAGTTCCCAGACGATCAAATTTTGATCCTAGGGGATTTCAATGCTAGATTGGGGCAAGGAAGTGGACAAATTCTTGACGCCTTAAAACTACAAAATATATTTGATGATGAACAGGACTGGAATAGGGCCAGGGTGTCTCAAGATGGGATCATAAATAAAAATGGTAAATTGCTTTATAGGTTTATTATAGAAAACTCTTTATGTATATTAAATGGAAATACTCCTGGGGATCCTCGGGGATCTTATACATTCTCAAGTTCCAGGGGTTCTAGCATTAGATATTACGATCTTACTTCCATCCCTCTAGTGGATGGGGTAGGCTCTTTTGAAATAATGCACCGGATTGAAAGTGATCACTTTCCTTTGAGACTCCTGCTAAAGTTCCCTTTTTCTGTTTATTCTGTTGCTCCTTTTGGGTGCCCCCATGGCGAAGGAGATCAGGGTGGGTTATGTAGGTTATGGTGGTCCTTCAAATTAGATCAGCAGTTGGGTGTAATTTTACAATCCCCAGAGATGTTGTATTTTAAGGATATGTTAAGTACTGCTATGGATGCAGTAGGTGCCTCAACGACTACTCCCACATTTAACTAAATCAACAAACTCTAGTAATAAGAACTTGGGTCACGTGGGGTGGTGGGATCTGGCGTGCGAACATAGGAAAACTGCACTTCGGAGGGCTACCAAGAGGCTGAAATGTAGTAATTTGGAGGAGGCATTGATTACTTACTGAAAAATGAGAGCAGAAGGCCCTTATTTCAAAGAAGAAACTTGATTTTACATCAGGATATTGGCAGAAATTGCTTGATGCCCTGGATGCCAATGATAATGGCCAATTTTGGAGACCAATCAATAATTCTCTCCATAATAGACTGGGAGTAGGGGAACTCCAAATTCATCAATCAGAGTGGGTCAAACAGTTTGCTGAAATTTTTTAACTCAAGGCGCCCAGTGGGATCTGGATGGTCTGAATCTCTGATCTTGACCCCTCAGTGGGAACCAGTGAGAGAGAAGGAAGCGAAGGCGGCTATCTCCCTGTTAAAGAATGGGAAGGCTCTGGATGGGGATTTTCTGCCCAGTGAAAGTTTTAAACAGAATCCCGGCTGGTGGAGTAGCGCTCTGGCTAAACTGTTCACTTTAATTAACGATGCTGGTGTGGTTCCTGACTATGGGAGGACAAGTATAATAATACCTATTTATAAAAAGGAAAAAAGGGACAATCCCCAAAATTATATATCCATAAGTCTCTTGCCCATTAGTTCCAAACTGTGTTCAAGACTGCTATTGGCCCACCTAAACCATTGGATTCAAAATGCTGGGTTATTAGAGGAAGAACAGGCCGGGTTCCAAGCTGGAAGAAGCACTTTAGATCATTGCTTTATCCTTAATCATATAATTAACCAATCTAGGTTGAAGGGTTTAGACTTGCATGCGGCCTTCATAGATTTTTCATTGGCCTTTGACCTGATTGACAGGGATGTTTTGTGGTCCAACTTAGAGGCAATGGGCATTGATTGTCATTTGCTTGCCCATATTAGATCACTTCAAACCTGTTTCTTGGGCTATAAAAGAAAATCAGTGAGAACAGGTTCGCTCCTTTAAGTATTTAGGTATAGTCTTTTCATATAACAACTCTTGGCTCCCGCACATCCTATCTGTTAAGATGGAGGCATCTGCTAGTGCTGCAGCAATTCTGAAATTTTATTTTACTAAAGACGGCCAGTTGGTTGTCCCAGCGCTAGAAGTTTTTGAAAAAAAGGTTTTGGCAAAAATGTGTTATGGTTCCTAGATATGGGGTTATACCCCTGCAGCTATTTCTCTTTTGGAACCAGTTCAAAATAAGTTTTTGCGTAGCATTCTGGGAGTCCCCACTGGGACCTCCTCTGCAATAATCAAATTGGAAACTGGCTCCCTTTCCTTTGGGACGTTGCTGGGGGAAATGATGCTATCTTTTGCCCTGAAACTGGCTAAGGCCCCCTCGGGCTCCTTGAATAGGAAATGCTTTGAGATCGAACGACAAGCTGACTCTTATATGTGGATGAAATCTATTGAAAGCCAGTTAAACAATCTGGGTTTTTCTTTTTCCTTTCTCACGCAATTTTCTTTAAAGGAGGGGGGAAAATTCCTTAAAGAAAGGTTTGGCGATATAGATTTGCAGACCCTAAGGAGCAAAACCAGGTCAGTAAGGGTTTCTCCAATCTACCCTTTAGTCCTTCCTGGGAGGTGTGGTGGTGTTTATATAAAGGGTCCGAAGAACCCTAGTTGGAGAAGGGCCTTTACTGCCCTGTGGATGCAAACTTTTGAGTCAGCTGTCTCTAGGGGTAGGTGTCTGGGTCAGCCCTATGATCAAAGGTTTTGTCCCTGTGGAGGTTTTTGAGGATTTGGCCCATTATGTTTTAGACTGCCCTCTCTATGATCACGCCATAGCAACTTTGTGGCGGAAGTTCTGTCAAAATTGATAGAACTACGGAACCCCCTGTAGTTCTGTCAAAATTGATTTGACAGATTTTTTTTGACAGATTTGTTGATTTTTATTTTTTTTTCCTTTCGGAAAAGACGGTCTCTATTTCAGAAGCTGTAGCCGAATTCACCCAACATGCAGCAGTGCTAAGGAAAAAAAATTTGGCCCACAACTAACTAGTTTGATTTTTTGGTATATATGCTTCAGTTATGCTGTATCTCTTATGGGCTGGCTGAGCTCTCTCGACATTGTATAGGTATTTCTCTGCTATCTTCCAAGTATGGTTATTGTTAGCTGTATTCTAACAAAAGGTCTAAGGATGTATTTTCTTTCTTTCTTTTTTATATTTATCCTTACTTGTTTCTAGATGGCTTGTCAAGGCTATGGTCAGTACAAGAATAAAATACTTACACACAGCTGTCTTTCTCCATTCCTTTCCCCCTAAGTATGTATCTTCTTATTCCTTTCAGTTTCCTCCTTGCCCCTGTGTTCCTGTCACCGCCTGTCTTTCCCCACTTGTCAGCCTGTCTTCCCTCCACTCAATCCATCTCTCCTTCCCCCCCAAGGCTGGGTCATAGTTCAGAGTGATTCAATGGAGGATTGGGGTATGTGCGCTAAGCTTGGTATGTGTTGGGCCATGCTTGATAGAGAGAGTAAACTGAGCTGGCTCCGCAGAGCATGCCTCAATTGTCTCTGAATGTGGGAGAGAGACTGGGCCCATCACTGCCCCAAACCATGTATCTCTTCAGTGGAGACCTCTCACCTAGGCCCTCAGCCTGAGTGCCCCGTGTCTCCTGGGAGCTTAGTTTTGTTCAGAGGGAGAATGGGAGAAGGAAGGCAAATGTGTGACACTCTTATTCTATGTGACAGACTTTTCAGGTCTAAAGTGATTACAAGAAGCAGGGCAGCTTCATGGGTGACTGCCAGCCCCATACACTGCAGGATCACAGCAAGGAAGGCAAGTGGCTGGAAATAGAACCCCATAAATTATGTGGCCTTCAACAGTGGCTGGCTGTGCCCAGATTGCCTTATGGCTGGCTTTTCTGGTGGAGGGGCGTGTTCTGGTGACTGTGTGTAAAACTATATGTGATGGTGGTGCACCACCATCACCGTCAGGGTCAGACCAGGAAAGTGCCACCGACCTGGTCTGGACCAGGTTGCATTGCACAACAAACATGCCAGTGGCCAGGGTGTTGGGGAGGGCAAAGAGCCACATGAATATGCGACCAGCTGGCCCAATCAACATTATATGCCATGCGCCCCACCACCCACCAAGACCATAGCCTTGGCAGCCAATGACGGCCAGTCATGGCAGCCAGCCCTGGATGACCCAATCTGGGCCGGCAGGAACAGACATTCTAAAATGCTCTGGCCTGCTTCCCTCCTATCTGGTGGAACCTAACCCAGGTTGTGATTCGCAGATGTTCCTGAGTCACATCCCAGGCTAGCCACACACACGTCCTGGAGCAATCCCAGGCCAACATCTGAAGGTGCTTGCACAGATGTGCAGGCGAGGTCCAGGCCAGATTGGGTGAAAGCAGGCCAGAACACGTTATTGTCACATTTGTTTTTATCCTTTACTGGCTTTATTTATTTATTTTATGTTTCACATTTATTAGCCGCCCCCTCATGCCTACGGCATCCTGGGGTGGCTTACAACAATAACAGCGATATAAAAATTCTTCAGTTTAAAACATTTTAAAACAACCATTTGGCTTTGAGCCAAATATCAGTGGCAAATTTCCCTTTATTTTCAGTGTGATCAAAATTTGGCCTTTTATGAATGTACACGTATTTGCAAGCAGTAAATTACTAATTCAAAGACAAAATATCCGGCAATAGGAACAGAGGTGATTAAACTAAGGATATGGACAGGTGCATGGGGAAATTGTTTGTCTTTTTGTCTTTCCAAATTTTGTCTTTTTTGCCTTTCTGTATTCCATAGAAATGTCATATTTCTCTCATTCACAGCCCAGGCCCTACTGCTGCCTAAGAGTGTGAAATCTTACAAGATTTCTCACTAAATAAAAAATAAAAAATGTATTGAGACATCCCGGGATGCCCCAGGATACCGGCTGACTTGCTTCACCCTCAAGCTGCTGGCCTCCAGTCCCATGGCTGCTGACCTCTTGTCTGGTGGCTACTCACTGCTCTCTGCCTCCCTCTGCATTCTACAGAGACCCGAGTTTGCTCTTTGCCTCTCCTGCCAGGCTGCACTCTGCAAAGCTCAACTGGGACCAGACAGTAAATTATCTGAGTGGGGAGGGGAGCATGGAAGCCTCTTCGCAGTTGTGTGCAACACTCTAATTGGTCCCTGTTGTCAGAGGAACCAATCAGAGGTCTGCTGTCTACTGCCCTGATATCAGTCCCTATGGGAATAGGGACTGAATAGAGTGTTGCACTAAGCTGGGAAGAGGCTTCCCTGCTCAATTCCCTACTCAGATAATTTATTTTTGGGTCCAGCTAAGCTCTGCAGCCTGGCCTGGGATTGGGGCTCCAGAATTGGGATGGGGCTCTCTGAATTTCAGACCTCTCCCTCAAAAGGACATTTTCTGGGGAATTCCATCTTGGGAAGACACGAAGTGCAAACTCTTAGCTAAAACCAGAGAACATTAAAGGATTTGGAGAATATTGGGCCCTGGAGTTACTAGAGACGTCGCCTGTTTTTAGACGTTGCACCAGTCTCACGGATTTAAATAATCTGCCATTAGAAAAGTTGTGCGGGTAGCATTTAGATGAGGCGCCGCCATTGAAAACCATGGCCTCCACAGTTTTACCAATGTGGATTCAAAGGAATGCGTGAGCCATGGTTTTCAATGGCAGCAGCGCGTCTAAATGCTACCTGTGCAGCTTCTCTAATGACGGATTATTTAAATTCATAAACATGGTGCAACGTCAGAAACTGCCCTTTTACTATGACTAATATGGATTCTGAATATTTAAACAACATCATTTTGATGAAGATCAGGAGAGTAGAAATTTCCCCGCAAGGGTTTATATGCAATAAAACAAAGTCTAGGGAATTAAAAAGATGAAAGAGGGATTTGATTTTTATACAGCACAAGCACAGGAAATAGTAAACTTTTAAAGATAACAGTAAAAAGCGGATAGGCTGATGGTATGTGTTGTGAAGATGGAAAATAAAAGTCTCTTCAAATGCATTGAAAAGGTAAAAAGAAACTCATACATGAGCAAAAGAAACAGCTACCAAGTTGTATTAATGCTGTATCTGGAAGAATGTTGAATGTGATGCGTATATATCTGTGTTAGAGGCTCAACAATTTATCCAATAAAAGTTCTGTCAAATTCATCTACATGATGATTTATTTCTTTACTTGCACAGCTTGTCTTGATTTTGCAAAAAAAAAAAAGCATTTTCAATTACATACAAGTGAAATAGATGAGCTGAAAAGATACTTCGTGACTGCTTATCTCTGATTATGATTGAACTTACAGCATTTTTCTGATCGCCACATACTTGTATTATTTATTTACAGCTTCCAGGACATACACACAACAATGCAAGAAAAACTGCAGGTGCAAAACCTAGATTCTCAAACTGTGGGTTGGGTTCGCAAGTGGGGCCCAGCCATCTAGAAATTCCGAATGCTGCTTGATATACTTGGCATGTCTTTGTTGCTGCCTCGGGTCACAGGGATATATGTCAAGTCTCAAAATGGGGTCAACAAGGCAAAGCATTTGGTAACCACATGATGATGAAAGAAAGTATTATTTATTTATTTATTTATAATTCTACCTCGCCCTTCCCAAATGGCTCAGTAGAGTGTGCACACACACACACACCTCTAGACAGCAGGAAGCTTTTGTTACTCATTACTAGTGTATCTAAATACTGCCATGATAGGCCCAGCAATGAAAGAGAGAGTTTTGATCTTGTATGTGATTTAATGAAGAAAAAATGCTACTATAATTTTTAAAGAGCAAGGTTTAAAAGTGTTTTTTCCCAGGCACTGCTTGTTTCTTGTAGACATCGGTGCTGACATCTCTTAGCACACCAGGCTAATCCCTCCCTCTCTCCCCCTTCCCCCCATCTGCATTGCAGGGGTCTCTTGCGTAATCTAAATAGTGCCTTGAGCTGCCTTTGAGGTCAATAAGAGCATGAACATGGCCCAGAAGAATATGCAATTGATCTCTGCCCTGTGGATAATGGCTTCCACACAGGGTTCGCTGTCCTAGTACCAGGGCCAACATTAGAGCATGATATCATGGACACTCACCAAGGCCTCCCCCTGAATTTTGCTTTGCTCCTTTCTGCATCCTGTCTCAGGCATAGGGTCCTGCTCCTGCGGCCCCTGCACACAAAGCTGTATGCATGAAGATCCCCCAGACACAGTAAACCCTTGCTCCTCATGCCGGAAGTCCTGTCCTCACAAAGTCTATCAGGCAGTATGATCCAGCAGCCAGGTTCTTCCCTATCCCTACTTACAGCACAAGAGAAAAGCCCATACCAGGGTTCAGTCATGCTTTTGATAAAAGTACAGAACTGCCTATCAGCTGAAAGTGTCACATGATGCAATATAGCTTACCCTCAGTTAAATTTGCTGTCACCCCCCCCAATGAAGACAGGACACGTCAGATGGATTTTAAATGGCTGCACTCATTTATTCAAATTAAATCAGACTTGGATTGGAATTGTTGGGGGCAATCACTAAGGTGCTTCGGGTCCAGCACCTGACTTAATATCCTTAACAACCCAGAGATTGGCCAGATATACCATTCCATACCAATCCGTATTAACTTGTCTGAAACGTCTCCCCCTCCCTAGTAACGGGCTGTGTGGAGGGGAACCAGGCTCCCTCATGAGCCAGAGGAAGGAGGGTAGCAACCCTCGGGCTGGGGACAATATGTGTCCCTGCTGCTCTTGCAGTCACTAGTCCCAGAGGGTTGATGCCCTCCACTTGCCATACCCTGCAAATGCGGAGGGGCTGCCCCCCATCTCTTATGGAGATGCCCCAAACTATTTTACTCCTAACCTAAAAGACCAGTGCTGGGACCCCTGGCACAAAGGGACCACCGGTCTCTGCCAGACGGATCCGCCCCCACACCTAACTTCCACTCTTTAACAGCTCACTTAACTTTTCTTTCAACGTTAACAGGTACCACTCATTCCCAACTGGGGAAAGGTGAACTCCATCTGTTCTATACAGTTCGGGTCTGTGGTGCGAGATGGCACTGTGCCCAATCGTCGCGCCGCCCAATCCCAGCAGCCATCACCCAGTCTCCCTGTTTACGGTCCTCCTTGTAGGCAGTACCCTATTGCCCCATGTGATCCGTTCCACCCACTCCGTCCACACTATCTGAACTCCCATGAACATTCACTTCACCTCCCAGATGTTGTTTCGAATGTTTTTCAACATCTGCACTCCCTTTATTTTTACCAGGTCGTTCTCCCCCAGTGTAGTACTAAGACATCTGGCTGGACCATCCCATGCTCTCGCAGCAAAGTGGGGAGCAATTGCCACCACCGCATGCCACCGCAGCCTATCCAACCAATTTCGGCATACGCAGACAACCAGTGTGAATGTCCTGGAGCTTTGCTGACCCACCGAACCAGGCCGTGGCCCACGATCCATACCAGGCGCCTTGTGGGTCGAGAGGGACCTGGTGTGGACAAATCACATGTTACTGCTGGGTCTTGTCCAAGGGAGCCGTGACATAGGCCTGGTTCGCCTGAGAGCACCACCTCCCAATAAGCCCTTATCCTTTGCTCGGGCATACCAGCAAAGCTAGCCACCCCTATTCTGAATGAGTGGATCCCGAACTCTCCTGCTGTAATATTAAGGGCAGATATTGCTGCATGCGTTACCATCATCAGCTGGTATCTTGTGACACGGCTGCCGTCTGAGTGGCGGAAGAGCGCACCCGGGATGGGAGGCCACTCCACGAGGTACACCGCAAGGGCCATTACTGGGCACAACTCCGATGAACCCACCATTGCCAGCCTGATTGTACAGCCCCTACCTCTCTGGTCCGTCTTTGAACGTCTCAGGAGGAGTATAACCTCACCACTGGACATCCTAACATCTTCAATGGAAAGGGCTCTGGCTGACCTGTCTCTGGCGGAGTCAGCCACTAACTCACTCACTCTAAAGGCTCCAAAGAAGGCAACCAAGAAGACTGCGGCAAACAACTTAGCTTCGCTATCACTTGAACAATCATGGGGCAAGGTACTGCACATCCGAACCAGCAACTGTGGTGTTATGGGTAGCCTGGCATCCTGAAGGGGACTGCATTCCCTGGAGCAGCCTTCCATCATTCATCTAGTGTAAAACCCACTGTCTGGGGAAGAGTAGCCGGCTAACCAGCTCATAAATGTTAATGCCGCTAGCTTAATGCTGATGGTGCCCACGGCGCCTTATGGCCAGTAAGAACTGGAGCATCTGTGGCTCAGGTCTGGGGAAGCTCAGTGCCCAGCCACGGGTTGCCCTATACCCTTGGAACTCCATGAATGTCTGTCCATAAGCCTCGCAGGTGCGAGATGCCAGAGATCCGCTTACGACCTGTAACAATTCTCTGATCCAAGGGTCCATGCCCACCGGGGTAAAGACTCCAGATTCGGTCTGGCTCCAGGTGTGAGCAAGTGAAAGAACTACATCTGGAAGCAAGAAAGGGCATCTGCCACACCGTTATTTACATCTGGCATATGCTTTGCCTGGAACAATACATCGTGTCGTAAACAGATGAGAACAAATGCCCTAACTAGCCCCATAACCTTTGGGGAACGAGATGATTGTGAATTGATAATGTGAATTACTGCCTGGTTGTCCCACCAGAAGATGACCACATGATTCGCGAACTCGTCTAACCACAGATGAGCCGCGAGGACTATAGGGAATAGCTCCAGGAAGGTCAAATCTCACGTCAGACCTTCATCCACCCAAGCTTACAGCCATGGGGCCATGCACCACCTGTCCCTGAAGATTATTCCGAATCCCATTCCACCCGCCGCATCCGAGTGCACTTGGAGCTTGGCCTCCACTAGGAGCCTTTCCCTCCAAATGCTCACTCCATTGAAATCTGCGAGGAACGTGGCCCACATTTGAAGGTCATCTTTCATATCCCATGTAACCTGAATGTGGTGGTGCGGCTGAGGGCTACCCCCCAATTTGGCATACAAGCGGGACAGGAAAGCCCTCCCTGGGGCTACCACCCTGCAGGCGAAATTCAAGCTCCCTATGAGGGACTGGAGTTTCCGGGCTGTAACCTTACGGGCTACCAAGCACCTCCGAATGTTTGACCTCATGTCCTCCAGCTTTTCCGTGGTAAGTCGCGACACTCCAGCCACTGTATCTAACTCAATTCCGAGGTACTGCAGCGCAGTGGACAGGCCCACTGACTTCTCCAGTGCTAATGGGATCCCCAAATTGTGCGCCACCTCCTGGAAAGTATCCATCAACCTCTGGCAGTCTTGGTGCCCACGCCTCCTATGAACAGGAAATCATCCAGGTATTTGATGATCTTCCCTCCATTGGCCCGCTGCCGGACCACCAGTGAACTGAAACGCTCAAAGGCCAAGCACGAAATCAAGCAGCCCATGGGCATGGCTTTGTCATGATAAAACTGACCTTGGAAATGGAAACCCAGGAGGTGGAAGCTATCCGGGTGGATTGGGAGGAGGTGAAAGGCCGACTTAATGTCGCATTTTGCCAACAGAGCCCACGTCCCGCACTGCTTTACAAGTGCGACATCCATGTTGAATGATGCATACCTCACTGTTGCCAGCTCCTTGGGAATGGCATCATTCACCGACCCCCCTCTTGGATAAGGGCCTTCTTCGGGACCACCCCTAGCGGGGACACTACCAGTTTGGGAAATGTAGGGAACGTAAATGTGCCTGTAATCCTACCCACCGCTCGTTCTTTCTCAATTTTTTCTTTCAATATCGTCTCCCTCCCTACCACCTATTTCAGGTTGGAGGCGGGTTTGGCTGGATGCACCTCGCCAGCTGGTATCCAAAATCCCTCCCAAAAGCCCTCTACAATGTAGGCCACCTCTGCCCTGTCTGGGTGGGACTCAAGAGCTTCCGCCAGCCGCTCCACTCTAATTGGTGTTGGGGCCCTTTGCCGGGGTTGCCGGCCCCGTGCCCCCCTCTACTAGGTATTCCTCCTTGGTTCCTTCCATATTGGCCTGGTTTGCCTCTAGGGCATGCCACGGCATTGTGGTGACCTGCACAGTTGGGACAGGCATGCCGGTACCTGCATGTCTGCCGAGAGCACTTCCCTGTTCATGCGAACTCCCAGCACTGACCCGTCATCCCACTTGCTGTCCTCCTGGCTTCACCATGAAAACGCTCGTTGGTGGGGGCAATGACCCCTCTTTCCAGGAGGTGCCCGCTATCGGTTCTAGGGGTGTTGGCCGTATCCACCATGCAATCCAACCAGAAGTCAGGTGCATGTGTATCCCATCTAGTGCCTGGGATAAAAGCTGCCCAGTGTTGGAACTCCTCATCGTACCGTAGCCAAGCCCCTGGGGGGCCTGACTCGTATGCCCTGCGGACTATGTCTGCATACTTCAGTAGTTCCGCTGACCTGGAGGGGTACGCCTGAATCATCATGCCGTGGTAGATTGCAAAGACCGCTGTCCAGTTGGCTCAGTTCCTATCGGCCTTGGGGCGCTTGAAGTGCTCCTTCTCTTTTTTGTCCTCCAGGTCCGAAGGGTCCACTACTGGATCCCAGAACAGGAGGGAAAAAAGGTCCACAAATTCACCCCTCCATATCTTTTCCCTGGTGGCTGGAAGTAGATGTGCCCCAATAGGGGACAATACCAGCATGTAACCCACCCCTGGTTACACACAGTGCCCCAGTTGGCCCCCTTGCAGGTGTGCCACAACTGCTGGGGTCCCCGAAGGAGCTCCCCACACCTGAAGTGCTTGGCTCATGTGCGGCGGGAGGGCCGCGGGAGCAAGCATCATACCATTCTGGGTAGCTGGGACCGCCAGGGAGGCAGGGGGCCCTGCCACCTGGGGAGCTTGCATTGGCTGCTGTGATAAAGATGCGGCTGCTGGAGCCAGACCACCCTGCGTGGCCCCCACCGGGTGGACCACTGGCACCCATGCCCCATTCCACCACAGGAGCTGTGTGACTGGGTCTGCTGTACCCCCTGTCCTTGTCTGATGGGCTGTGGCAATTGGTGTGGATGGGGCCTGCCACAAATACTGCCCTTGGAGCCACCCACTCAAATTGCCTTGCCAGCTTGCCTGAGCTGTTCCTCCAGCCCCCGAAAAGTCCAGCCTGGTTGCATTGAGTGTGCCAGGAGTACCTTGTCCACTCCATGGTGCCATCGGCTCTGTGGCAGTCGCGTGGGCTCTCCGTTGATCATTCTTGCCTTGCAGTGCTTTCTCCAGTACTTCTACGCATCTTCGCCACTCCCCATCCACTTGACCCTGCTGCACTCCCGCTCCTATGGGTCTGTTGATCATGCCACCACCTGCAGGAAACATTGGGGGTGGGGGAGGCCCCCACCCTGCTCCAAGCCCACTCCCATCCCCTGGGAATGGCGTGGGGAACCCCCCTCCCCTGGCTGGCCTGCGTTGTCCCTTCCCAACAGGGCCTGCTGCCACATTGGCTGCGGCGCCCCAAAGGCCGCCTCCATCCACGTTGAGCCACCAGGCAGGATCAGTGATTCAGGGGTTAAAAGGAGTCCTCCTGCTATGCTAGCCTGTGGGACTGCTCTCTTGCTCCTCAGCGTGGGGTCCTCGTCGATGTATATCGCATGGGGTTTCGCTCAGTGCGCCCCCCCCTTTGTGGCGGGTCCACCGCTTCTGGCCCCGCCACCAAGGTATGCAATGGAAGAGGATCCTTGCTCCCCCCCAGTGGCAGGACCAACCCCGGGACTCTTCCCCCCTCCTCCACCACAGCCATGCTCAAAAGCAGGGCCTCACATCCCGCCACACAGTCCTGTAGTGACCGGGGGGGGCACGGACCGACCCTGGGTCATTGCCCCCCCATATCCAGGTTGGCCCTCTCCAGCTGTTGACCCTCCTTCCTGCACCTACTCGTGGCTCACCTGGGCCTCAGGCTCTTGCTCCAAGGTCTGCCATGTGTCCTTGTTGGGGAGGGGAATTTTTGCTGCCCTTCTTCTTTCGTGCCCCCATGCCTGCTGCCTACAGCGCTCACCGCAAAATAAACCCCGCAGCTGGTCCGCATCTCTGCCGGGGCTCGGGGTTTGCTGTGCTGCTTCTCGCGCCACTGCAGCCGACTAAGGAGGCAGTGGCGCAGTTTGAATCCAGCGCCTCGCTCTCTGGGAGGCACACCAATCAAACTTTCGGCTCGGACCAGGTTGCCTAGCAACCTGGCTGAGCAGCTCCAACATGAGCGGCCTCGCATTCCTTCTCCTGCTGCGGGCGGCAAGCCCAGCCCCCAGGATCACCCTTCTGCCACGGCCCCGCAACAAAGAAAAAGGGGGGGTACAGAAAGGACTGCTCCCCCCCCAGTCCTGCCTCCATTTTTGCTGGGTGGGGCGCAGAAAATCTGCTATCACTGCCTCCGAGGGGGTGGTGAAGGCAATTTCCTGACGTTTCACTTTTTAGTTACATCAGCTTATTCTTTGTTTTAAAAAAAACACCTCCTAATTAATGATTTTCCCTGCTTTGTGTTTAATTCTAGGGTATTTGTATACATTCTATGGGTGTCTGTAAATGAGGAGATAGCCCACACCAGGAGGGTGGTTCAGCCCTGTTTGCTGCTCATTTATTAGGTGGCCGTGAGATGTGTGGGCCAGTGTTTGCCCACGTGTCCACCCTCATCTATTAGGGAGGCTTTGCCCACAGCCTTCGGTCAGGCAAAGCACCTAGAGCAGTCCCAGCATTCAGAGAAACGAATGTGCTCACCGCTCTTGCTCTCCCTGGAGCTTCTATTGTTTAGTTTCTCTTTGTAGCCCTCAAAAACAGCACTGCAAGAGGTGGCGGCGGGGAGCGGGACAGGAAGCAAACAGCACAGGGAGCTTCCTTGACCCAGAAGTCCCCATGGCTGTGAATCGTGAGGGAGGAGTCGTGTGTAGAGTGTGGCACCTCAAATGATTCTATGGGTATTTTCAGACGTTAAGAGATCACGGTGAACCACGGTGAATACCCACCTGTGGTCACCATGTCTCGAACGTCTGTTTGGCGGCCTCCAGATGTTCGCCACGGTGAATATCCACATGGGGTCAGTTTGAACCACGCTTCCCGGGCTAGCCGGGGGAATGTCCTGGGAAGCATGGTCAAACAGACCCCGGGCAGGGACCAACGAAAAATAACGTCTGGCCACGTGCCACGGCCTGGGATCCCCGGCGGGATCCCGGGCCTTGGCTCTTTCGGCCTGATGCTGCGTCCGCATTGGCCCCGCCGCCCGCCCGTCTCCTCGGAGGGCGGGCGGCGGGGTGCGTGGAGGGGGCGGGGCCGTGCCGCTGCACATTGCACCGCTGCACGTTGCACCGTGAAGCCCCGTCCCCTCCCAGATTCCCCACCGGGATCCCCCCGGCACATCTGATATGGCATTACGGGGCGACCCCGGGGGGGAATGAATCAGGTGATTTCAGTACGGGGCCAAAGGGCCCCGTAACGTCTGAAATCACCCTATGATTCTAATAGTAACTTATTTCAGCCACTATTTGCCCATTGTTTTAAAATCAGCACTGCTAATGTATCACATTGGTGATTAGCCTGTAAATTATTTCCTCTCCACTATAAATTTGGGTAGTTCTTCCTCACATTGCCTGTTAGTAAATTAAATTGTAATTACATATTATATCCACATGAATACCGAATGAGCTCTTGTAATTGATGTTATCACACTGAATAGCAAAAGTTGTAATGAGGAAAAATTCTTTTGCCTCTGCTTTACCAAGTGTTGTGTAAATGCCTTGATGAATTTTGAGTTGTAGCACTAAATTGACAGATTAGTTGAAAAAACAGCCAGTCATCCGATACGTATTTCATGTTTTACTATCATCATTAATCTTTCTGTAATGGATTTTGTGTCAAGTTTTTTCTATACTAGCTGTAAAAGTTAATTATAATGAGAGAAACATTTTACACAGTATAGGAAAAATGACAGTAGCTTTGTGGCTATATCAGGGAGGCATGACTAAGACCTTGAATTAAAAGGAGATGAGTTGATAACTGATTATAAAACTGTTTTGCTGCTCGATCGCTACTTTGAAATTAGCTCAAAGAACGTTCAGCAACTTCCAGAAATATGTTGGTGGTATCCGAGCAGTATGCATGAGGGTCATGGAGTGCATTTCTGCAACCCAGATGTCCTTTGAAGTAGTGCAGTAGTAATAGCAATTACTACTGCATTAGTAATAGTAATAGTAGTAATACTACTATTAGTAATAGTAGTAATAGTAATTTAAACCTGTAGTAATACTGATTTTGACTTCATGTCCTTTGAAGTAGTGCAGTAGTAATAGTAATTACTACTGCATTAGTAATTCGTAATAGTAATAGTAATAATACTACTATTAGTAATAGTAGTAATAGTAATTTAAATCTGTAGTAATACTGATTTTGCAAATGCATCCTTAGATTCATCAGAGACACTCACGAGCCATATTGCCTCTGCTTCAGGAAATCACAGGAACAGAAAACTGAAACACTGAAAAATTAGTTAGGGTTTCTTCTACTGAGGATCCTAAGCTTTTGGGATCTCTGTAGAGACGTAGAGGCTGATGTTGCAGCAGGGGTTATGACATGACTGTATAAATCTGGGCTTCGCGGTAGCAGATGTCCTTCAGCAGGTGTGCTTTGCAACCAGTGTGTATGTCCTATGTCATTGTCACTTTCTCTCCAAGCACTAAGGAAGCTGTGTTTCCTGTGCCATGGAGTACCCTCTGCAAGAGAATAGTGACAGGATAAACCTTATCTGACTTGTACGGAGTTTCTACACAGGCTTGAAGTGGTGACGCTGCAATGCACCCATGAAGAGCCTTTCATTTTGCTGAAAGGAGGAATCCATAATGCTGCAGAGCCAGCACTTTAAGTCCCTTGCAATCCAACATGAATTTGCTCCACTTTAAATGAAAGGATTGATCTAACTGCAAGTGATTAGCTTAGGCCATAGAGCATATCATTGGTAGTGTTGATCGTTGACTACTTTTGTTAACCTCAGCTGAAAGAGGGAGCGTTCAGCAGAGATCATGATGTGGCCAGTCAGGTGTCTGAAGCTGGACAGGCCCCCAAGAAGTCAGACACCCAGACCCAGAATCAGAGACTGCTTTTGAAACCATCTATTTAGAGGGGAAGGTACTAATTCATTGTGTACAAGGACATTGTGGGGCTTGATTATTTGTTTGCAGAGTGCTTTAAAGCAATATTTGTAAGTATGAGGCTGTTCAGGTTCTCCATTTTCTGACTTGCAGGGCTCAATGTCATGAGAACCTGCCTAGAGAACAGATAGATTTTACTGCTGGCCTTGCAGTTAGCACTCCCAGTGAAGAGGTTTTTTAAAAATTGCCAGCGGATTGAATAGAATTAACCCTGTACAAATGCACATCGGCAACATGACAGGGGAAGCTCCTTCTGTTTGGTCAGTACTGGGCAGGACTTTGGGTTTCTGCATTACATTGTCAATCTGTTATCTTTGTCATCGCACCAGCCTCCCTCCCCTCCAAGAAGACAGGACACAATGTTGGATTTACATGGCCACACCCTTTATTATCCAATTACAAACAGCCGAATAGGTGAGGGGGTGACATCGCCTATTGCTATACGGGTCCAGCATCAACCATAACTAGCAATTTCAAACAGAAGGGGCTGCGAAATCCCTTCGCCAGCCTCTTCAACAGTAAAAAACGTCTCCCCTTCGTCCAGCGCTG
>QEPC01010861.1:2184160-2296262 GCA_003113815.1 Sphenodon punctatus
GGGACTTCCTTGGCTGGCGGGGGCTTGCCTGTTACCCCCTCGCCCCCTGCTCCTGGCTCCATACTGCCTAAATCTATTACACGTTGATGCGGCATGGTCGCCAGCACATTGGGTGCATACGTGTTTAAACCTACACTGGGTCCGAAAACACCTGCCCCCATCGTTGAAATCCCAACACGTAGGCCCCCCTGAAGACTGCCGCGGTCTATTTTTCTGTCCGCCTTCGCTTTGCTGTGTGCCCCCCATACGCGAGAGGATGTGGCCACTATCTGATCGGGGGATGTACCTGGATCAGCTGATGCACTCCAGCCAGATGTCGTGGGCATGGAGATCCCAACGCAGTCTCGGATTGTTGGCCGCCCTACGCCGGAAGGATTCGTCGTAGCGTAGCCAAGAACTCGGTCCTCCCGTATCGAACGCTCTGCGAACAATGCCAGAGTATTTGATCATCTCCAGCCCTCGCTCTGGAAACCTCACCAGCGTCACCCCCATATAAATAGTGTAAGCAGCTGTCCAGTTGGACCAGGTGCGTTCGGCCTTTGGCCTTTTGAACTTCTCCTTTTCTTTCCTCTCCTCCTTATCATTTGGGTCTGGTATAGGGTCACTGAAGAGGAGTGCAAATATGTCAATGTACTCACCACTCCATATTTTTTCTTTGGTGGCTTGGAGCAAATGTTCCCCTAGTGGGGCGGACACGTCAGTGTGTCCCCCTGATAGGGGTCGGGGCTCTTCCCAATGGCCACAGCACCATGCAGTCTGATGCGCACAGCACTGCCCCGCCCCCACACTCGGGCCACTGATTTGTAGCCAATATTTGGGCAGTGTCTGCAAGCCACCGTATGGCTTCGTGCTACCCTCCCCCTAGTTTGCCCACTCCATTCAGGGCAAGTTGAGTACTGACTCCTTCCGTGTTCGTGGTGGGTACACGGCCTAGCTGGGGAGTCCTCCCCTTGGCCCCTAAAGGTGGCTGTGCCCCAGTGATCCTCTTCTTCTTCCTCCCACCAGCCATCCCCTCCTTGCTCACCTTCGACTGGTTCGGGTCCATGACGGGGGCTTGGGCCATCCATGTGGCTCATTGGTCCCTGCTGTCTGCGCTGTGCCACCTCCATGCTTTCTGACAACACACGCATTCCATCCCGGAGTGCCTCAAATTGAGCTTGATAGTCGGGGGGGCCTTCTTCCCTCCGCCTGCTCGTTCCCAGTTCGTCGTCCCTGAAATGAAAAGGCAGGGCCTGACACCACCCACTGGCCATGCGGCGTGGACCCTCCTCATAGCCTGGGGACGGACCACCTGCCCCTTCCTCCCATGGGACCGGTTTCCCGGTTTCCCCCTCCTCGCCACCATGTCGCCTAGGGGGCTCACTGCAACCCCCTTCCAGTTCCTCTATGCGGGCCTGATATCCTTCCAATTGGGCCTGCATGGCCCTGAGGACTGCCTCCTGCGAGGCCCCGCCTTGCTCCTGTTTTTCCGGGTTAGCCTTTTTAGGGGGGCCTTACTTACCTTCTTTGCTTGAGCCTTCTTCTGGCCCTTGGGGTGGGGGGGCATCTTGGCACCCTGGTGCTCCCACTGCCTCAGCCGAGTCACCACACTGGGGATCTTACTCCGTTGCTGCCCTGGGGGGTGAGGGAGGTTACCGCTCCACAGACCCCCAGGTTTTAAACCACTATGGGGGCGGGGATTAGCCCACCTGCTACCCTGACCCCAATGGGTTGATTCCAGTGTAGGCCCGTTTGGCCTTCAACGCCTGCAAAGGCCAGATTCCTCCTGGGTGCGGGCCTAGCGGGGGGGGGCTGTTTCCTGGCCCCCACGTGGCCCCTTGGGTCAACCTGGGGGGAGGGTGGCATTGGTGGGAATCCCACCCGCCTGGCCCCAACCCCCATTCCCCACTGCCTGGTGGGAGAACCTGATGCCCTGTGGGATGGTAACCCAAGGGCGCTAGAGGAATCCCCCAGCCAAAAAACTCCCAACCCTTTTCCCACTCAGTGTGTGAGGAAAAAAAAAAAAAAAAACCTGTGAGAGGGGGGGGCAGTCAGGCCCCGCTTAGCCCCTCTCACTGCCTCCCACCACGTGGAGAGGCCTGTCTTCTGCCTTGGGGGGGGTGGCAATCCCACCAGCCCGACCCCGCTCCCCACCAACCGGGATTACTTTGATGCGCTGCGGGGGGGGGGAAAGGAGGATAGCTCCCCCCGAGCGCCGGGCGAATCGCCAACCCACCACAGCCCATTCCCCACTATGTGGGAAAACACCTGTATGCCGGAGGGGGGGGGGAGGGTAATCCGGCCCCGCTCGATCCTTTCGCTGCCTCTCCCGGCGGCCACGTGGTTCGCACTTCTGTGCCCCGACTCCTTTGGAGTCCTGGTGGGGCACGGAGGCTTCCACTCCTGCCCTGCTTCACCCTTGTGCTTCGAGGTGAGCGGCCTGTCCAACGGCGCTGCCTTGATGCACGTCCTATCTCCCCGCTCCCGCCTGGTCGAATGAGGCGGCAGAGCGGGGATTTCTAAGATGGCGCCCGGGACTTCCGACTCTCGCGAGAGTCCCGGGCGTGCTCCTTACATGGTTGCCGGGGGCAACCAAGGCCTGATTTCCTGCCCCACCTAACAGCGGCCTCTCCTTCCTCGCCTCCTTTGGATAGGAGGGGAAAGGGGCGCCACCAAACCCCCACCACGGCGATCACGGAGGGGACATGGAGATGGTCAGGTTAGAGGGAGAGGAAGGGGAGGGAGGAAAAATGAGGAGTTCGGTCTTGGCCATGTTTAGCTTGAGTTGATGTTGGGACATCCAGGCGGAGATATCAGAGAGGCAGTTGACGAGGTGTGAGTGGATAGACGAGGAGAGAGAGGGGGTAGAGAGATAGAGTTGGGTGTCATCAGCGTAGAGATGGTATTGGAATCCGTGGGAGACAATAATTTTGCCAAGGGACAGGGTGTAGATAGAGAAGAGGAGAGGGCCAAGGACAGAACCTTGGGGAACCCCAACCGAGAGGGGAAGGGAGGGGGAGGTCGACTCGGGGAGGGAGACATTAAAGGAGCGGTCAGAGAGGTAGGAGGAGAACCAGTCAAAGACAGAGCCACGGAAGCCCAAAGAGTAAAGCGAGTCCAAGAGGAGCGAGTGGTCGACAGTGTCAAAGGCAGCAGAGAGGTCAAGGAGGACAAGAACGGAGTAGTGGCGCTTCGATTTAGCGACAAGTAGATCATTGGTGATCTTGGCCAGGGCAGTTTCAGTAGAGTGGAGGGGGCGGAAGCCGGATTGGAGAGGGTCCAGGGAGGAGTTGGCAGAGAGGAGGTCCAGGCAGCGGGAGTAGACGACACGTTCCAGAAGCTTTGAGGCAAAGGGAAGGAGGGAGACTGGCCGGTAACTAGAGGGGTCAGATGGGTCCAGGGTGGGCTTTTTGAGGATGGGGGAGACAGTGGCATGCTTGAAGGCAGAGGGGAAGGAGCCTGTGGAAAGGGAGAGATTGATGACATGTAGAAGTGGGGGAGCGATAGTGGTAGCAATAGAGGTCAGGAGGCGGGAGAAGATCGGGTCAAGGGGGCAGGTGGAGGGGTTGGATGAAGCGAGCAGAGCGGAGATTTCCTTGAGAGAGGCAGGAGGGAAGGATGTGAGGGGAGGGGGTGGGACGGGAGCAGGAGGTGGAGGTGGGTGGGAGGCAATGTCCTGATGGATCTTGTCAATCTTTGAGGTGAAGAATGATGCAAGATCCTGAGCAGCAAGGGAAGAGGGTGGAGGAGGGCAGGGGGGTTTAAGAAGGGAGTCGAAAGTAGAGAAGAGACAGCGAGGGTCGCAAGAAAAAGATTTGATCCTGGAGGCATAATAGCGTTGTCTAGCTAGGGAGATAGCCGAGGAGAGGGAGAATTTGTAGTGGAGGAAGTCAGGGAGGGAGCGGGATGTGCGCTATATATGTGGAGCGGGATATGCGCTATATATATATATATATATATATATGAGGAGAGAAGGGTGTTTGCCAGATATATTTGCAGCCTCTCCCCTATTTAATGCTGCCTTGGTTATGACTTCTTGCTGGTTAAACGTTTAAGTATGTGATGGTAATGGGTCACTAGAGGGTAGGGATGTGCGAACAGAACCGAGTTCGGAAATTGGGTTCAGTTCAAAAATTGAGTTTGGTTCGGAAGTTCAGTTCGGTTGACTGAACTATTCAAGTTCGGTCAAATTCCAAACTGAGTTTGTACATTCAAAACTGGTGTGTTAAGCTGTTTTTTGCCTTCTGAACTGGTTCGGATTCGACCGAACAGTTGGATCGAATTCGAGTTTGGTTCGGAAGTTCGGTTCGGTCAACCGAACTAGTCGAGTTTGGTCCAAACTCCTGAACCGTGTTCACACATCCCTACTAGAGAGGGCAAGAGAAGGGAAATCAGGGAGTAGCACTAGAGGATACAAAGACAAGAGCTGGATATTAACCAGGATGGTCACTGAGCACATTAATATAAATTCCCTCAAGGTGATCAGTGGTTAGTGCCCAAAGCCAACACTCATCAATGGGATGTTCCGTCTGTTCTTCTTGCCCAGAAAGACCGGGCAAGGAGGACAGGCAAACCAAGGAAGGAATGCTGACACAAAAGGGAAACAAGTGAGGGTGATGGCGTGGAGGCAGAAAGGAGTGCAACTCAAGTGAGGAACAAAGGGAAAGAAGATTACATGTCATGGAATAACAACTAAGAAAACAAAGGCTGAACAAGTCACCAGCAATGGAGGGGAAAGATAAGCACATAGCAGACTAAAGGATGGATGTGCAGGGAGCCAGGCATACAAAACTCATGAAGCTGAGGGGAAGAAAACTAAGAAACAAAGAGAACAAGGTAAACAACAAACACAGGAATTATACAACTCTCACAACTTACATGGAATCCCACAGCGAGGCAGGCAGATTCAAGTAGACGTAGTACTTAGCAACGAGGCAGGACAAGTGAGGAAGTGGTCAGGTTATGAATTGACAGAACAGCTAACCAGCAAGGAGTCATCACCAAGGCAGCACTAAATAGGTGCTGCAGAGCTGCAGAGAGGAGCCCCAGATACCACCGGGGATGGTGGTATCCCCGGCAACCATCATCAATGATGCACCTTAAAGGGACTGCAGCTATATCTGGCAACTTGCAAGCACCCTTATCCTCCTCATAATGACTGGAGTCTAACATATAGTTTTACTTTTATGTTTGTTGGGCTAAAGTGAGAGTATCCTGTGAGAGTGAGAGTATTCAGTGTGGCTAAAACATTCACACACTTGTTCAGTAACTTACACAGTTTAGTAGTGAACTGTAGCAGCATGAGCAGTGTAGCTGGGTAGCAAAACTTTGGGTTTACCATACTAGAGTCCTAGGTTCCAGTCTTTGTTGCATCTCCTATGCCCTGTTAGCTTATTTGAGGAAACTCAGCTGGGCAGCATCGTATTTCCTTACTTTACTAAGATCCATAGTTGTTGAAAATATGCATAAGAAGCAGAGTCAGTATAGTGAGGTTCAGATCTATTCCATGAGAGCTATAGTTTATAATGTATATTGCAGTCACCAGCACCCAGCTGTGTGGGGCAGGTGGGGAGGTGGAGGGAGACAGAGAGTCAGTAGAAACACACATGGTGATGCATGTAACTTCTGCATACATTAATTAACACACAACCTTGGGGAAATCATTAATAAATGAAGCAGTGGAACTAATGGGCCACATCCTCACCTTGAGTAAATTTGTGTACCTCAATCTGGCTCATTATCTCCATAACTATGTGATTATATAAATATATACTGAAGAGAGAGTTTAACACAAGGCATTTTAAAAGGTTATAATTGGAGGTAGAGCTCCTTGAGTAGTTATATATAGTTCACATATAATTATCTCAGCAGGATATGAAATGCTGGAGGGGGGCAAGCTAGGTTGGTAATTCTGTTTGATATACCCTTTTTTCATGAATATGGTCAAAGCTCAGTGCCAACTGATACATTTGAACAGAAATGTGATGTTAAACCAGATCTTCCAGTGCCATAAACTGTCTCATTGAAGTCAGTGGAACTATGCTGGTTTAAGTCAACTAAGTATACAGCATAAATTTTCCTAATTTTTTTTGTTTCTATTTTAATTAAGTTATCAATAGATCTTGAAGTTATACACAGTATGCCAGTATTATTGTGCATATATAAGTAATATAAAATATGAAAAAGAAGGGAAAATAGAATTCTCATGAGTGATGTGACAAGCTGGTTTCCTTTGTGTAGGCTATCAAAACACCTTAAGAATTAAGAAGCAGACAAGGCTGAATGGACAAGGATTCTTGAAGAAGTTATACATAGAGTTAGGAAGTTGTGCTGTAATGTTTCACCACTCACAAAAGCAACAATCGATATAGTGTACCTGGACTTTCAGGTCGCAATCCACCAACCTCTTACTCTGGACTGCTTCCATAAGACTTCGTTGCGACTACTTCAGAGTAAGTGGTTGCTGGATTGTGACCTCAGAAGGCATTTAATAACGTCCCTCATGAGAAACTCTTGAGGAAATTAAAGAGATAAGAGAGAGTGTCCTATCATGGTTGGGCAACTTGTTAAAAGATAGGAAGGAAAGAGTAGGACTAAATAGTCAGTTTTCAAAGTAGAGTGAGTCAACTATAGTGGTGTGCCCCAGGACTTTGTACGGGGACCGGTGGTGGTGAATATTTTCATTAATGATCTGGAAAAGGGAGTAAAGAGTGGGGTGATCAATTTGCAGATGACACCAAGTTATTCAAGGTAGTCAAAACCCGAGAGGACCGAAGAATTTCTGGAGGATCTTGCGAGATTGAGTGACTGGACATCTAAGTGGCAGATGAAACTTAATGTAGACAGGTGCAAAGTAATGCATGTAGGGGAAAATAACCCAAACTATATGTGCACATGCTGGGTTCTAAATTAGCAGTTACCACTCAGGAAAAGGATCTTGGAGTCACTGTGGACAATACATTGAAATCCGCAGTCCAGTGTGCGGTGGCAGTCAAGAAAGCAAAGAGAATGTTAGGAATCATTTGGGAAAGGGATAGAGAATAAAATGGAACATATCATAATGCCTCTATATAAATCTGTGGTGTATTACTTACTTGGAGTATTATGTGCAGTTCTGGTCCCTCCATCTCAAAAAAGACATAGTAGAGCTAGAAAAGGTAAAGAGAAGGGCAACAAAAATGATCAAGGGTATGGAATGACTCCTGTGTGAAGAGAGACTAGATAGGCTGCGGCTCTTCAGCTTGGAAAAGAGATGACTGAGAGGGGCTATGATAAGTTTATAAAATCATGAGTGATGTGGAACATGTAAATAGGGAGTGGTTATTTACCCACTTTAACAGTACTAGAACAAGGGGACACTCCATGAAATTAACTGGCAGCAGATTTAAAACAAATAAGAGAAAGTATTTTTTTTACTCAGTGCACAATTAGCTTATGGAATTTACTGCCAGAGGAAGTGGTCAAGGCCAGTAGTGTAGCTGGTTTTAAAAAGGGATTGGATAAGTTCTTGGAGGATAGGTCAATTAATGGCTATTAGCCTAGTACGTTTGGGGGACAGAGCCTCTTACTGTTGGGGGCTGGAGCAACAGGGAATGGATTGCCCATTGTGACCTGTTGGGTTGTTCTCCCAAGAGACAGGTCACTGTCAGAGACAGGATGCTGAACTTGATGGACCATTGATCTGACCCAGTATGGCGCTACTTATGTTCTTATGTTCTAAATACAGCACATTCAGTTGTGCCACATTGTTTCAAATACTCTTTGCTGAAAAGTGTCAGTACCAAGTATAGCTGCTTTCTCACATTATTCTGGAGGGGGGGGTAACTTTTGTGTGGGCAATCACGGCTCTGTTCTTATGGGAATTAACACATGAAAGAATGCACTATTCCACTTTCCTGCTGCCTGCGATTGTAAGAGCGACATTGAGGGACTGGGTCATGCGCGAGTGTTCTCATGGGAGAAAAGCGGAATAGTACATTCCTATGCGTGCTAATTCGTGTGAGAATAAGCCATGATTGTACCCACGGAAGTCCCCCACCCATCCCCAAGCAAGAAAGCAGTCTACTGCTGTCTGCTAGTACTGCATAGTCTAGACAGTCTGGAAGCAAGTGCTGCTGTGCAGGGTGGGGAATGTGTTATGAGTTTGATCTTAGCTGCCAGTTCAAAGAACTTAATTATGTTCTGACTGGGTAGGAGGATCAGGAAAGAAAATGTTGAAGGAGGGGTGGTTTGGTAATTATTTTAACCTTTGTCTTCAGTTGGTAATTATTTTAACCTTTGTATTTGTTTCCAAGTATGTAAAAACGAATATCAAAACTAGCATTATCGTTTAGAGCAGGGGTGGGAAATATTTTCCCTCCTAAGGGCCACTTTGAACATCAACACAAGCTCTACCAGCCAGCCAGTAGTTGGGAGCAGGGATGCTTAAGAGTTGAGGTGGGCTCTGGAGCGAGGCATGGGAGTGTCCAGAGATCATGGATTGATGCCAGGGATCTATCCATTATCCTTGAGCACATGACCTCATTTCCAGTCTCCTCCCCTCATCCCATTCTTTTGGCACTTAAAGATGTGGGTTAGATCTATAGGACGGATTTGAAAAGGGACCAAATAAAATACAGCTGCAGATTTGGCCCACAGTTTTCTGTCCCTGGTGTAGAAGATTAAAGGAAATTGTCTTTTAATTCTAAAATTTGACTGACTGGTGGACTTCTAAAATACACTTTGTCACTGATGAAACAACTGGTTTATGGGAATGGGAGTTGTTAGTTTGTTTTTTTCATTCGGTAGAAAGAAAGAAAGTATTTACTGTGCAGTACAGTAACATTCTGGCTCTTAAACTGAACAATGTGGAATGTATCCTGTGTGTTTGAGGGAGGGGAGATGCATAAGAAGGGACACCAGACTTGCCAAATCTCTAGCTCTATTCTGTTAGGGTGAATTTCCAAAGTGGCAGTGACCCCACTCATTTCAGTAACGTGAATTCTGTTTGGTACTGCAGCCGTCAACCGGGCACCATTTTGGAAATCTCACTATAGGAGACTTATGATGGAAGCTACAGAAATAGAGAGACAGGTGGGTGAGGAAACTATGGGTGATTTCAGAAGTGACGTGGTGAATGTCCACCACAGTCAACCTCAGTCAAACGTGTGTGTGTGTGTGTGTGTGTGTGTGTGTGTGTGTGTGTGTGAAAGCACCGTGCATGTCTGTTTGCTCACATCCAGATGTTCACCACAGTCAAACGTGGCCCAGGGTGAAGCTAACCACGCTTTGTGAGGTCGGGGCAGGAGGAGGTCCAGAAGCGTGGTGAATGGTCACCATGGCAGGAGTGAATGAAAAGTAACTTCTGAACGGAAACCCACAGCCGCGGTGGAAGGAATTGACCCAGCCGCAGTGCATTCTGGGGCTCGAACCATGGTCCACGTCTCCACTGCACATCTGTTGTGTTCCCCCGACCCATGTTCTCTCTGATTGCCCCCGGGAGGTGGTCACGATCCTGTCACTTCTGTTAGGGCCGCACGTGTCACCACAGCCCGTGGTGAATCCGTTCACACCGGGGTGGGATTCACTGTGGTGAATTGGAATGTGTCACTTCGGAAATCACCCAAGGAAGAGATGGAGATAAAGTAGCTCAGATGATACCTTCTAGTAGACCGCTTATTGTTAGTGAGAGTGTGCGCTCTCTCTAGAAACAAGGAAGAGACAGAGGAAATGGATGAAGGGGCCAAGGTGTGTACATATCAGGAGGAGCGGGGTGAAGTACCACAGACAAGAGAATGGAGGGACATGGAATAATAAATTTGGAAACCACTGCAATAATGTACACTGACATTTTCTTCTCAGATCCTAGGTTTATCAGTGCTCACCTAATTCCTGAAAGCGATAACCCAGAAGACGATAAGATCTATTTTTTCTTCCGTGAAAATGCGATTGATGGAGAGCACTCAGGAAAAGCGACCCATGCCAGGATAGGGCAGATCTGTAAGGTAAAATTGTGACTTTGTCGACAGTGAAACTTAAGAGTGGCAAATCTCCTGTCTTGTCAGTATGTTTTCATATTATTGGTCAGGTCTTCCACATGACAAGTTAACAATAGGAGAATTTTTTAAAAAGTCAATTATTCTTCGTATAGTTCTGTTCTACTGAGAAACAACACAAAGGTAGGATGCTTATTTTAACAATTATTAGAACCTTTTGACTTGCCAAATTCTGGGAAGGAATAGAGTCTCATTCAAGAATTATGGTGTTTCCTGCTTTCAAATGGGCTGGAAGTGCTACAGGAATTTTCTTTCTTGAGCTATTTTGGCACTTCTGGGATCCCATTGCAGCTAGAAGACAGGGCACTTGAGATGAAAAATAACAGAAGTTTGAAGGGTTCTAAATGTTTTTGTTCTGGTTCATTGGTCCCTTGTGACAAAAAAAGTATTTGAGAACTTGCTCAAGCAAAACATAACTCTCCCAAGATATTTCCCTATGCAGTACAATAGTCTAGCAGAACTTATCATGGAGCGTGAAAAAAAAATATCCAAGGTAGCAGGCCCTGCAGTATGGCCACCGCCATTTTGCGCATGCACAGTAGGAGAAAAAAAAATTGTGATCATTCCAGAAAAACGTGAATCAGTTCCATATTCCGATCTGCATTTTTGCCCTGTTGATAAAAACAGCCGGATCCATCGAAAGCAGAATCTGGAATGAAATTTTAATTCGGTCCTACTTTCATGATCTTACCAAAAAGAGAATTTCACCTTTCATTTAAAAAAATTAAAAATTGCCCATGTGGCAATTGGAAGCAATCTTGAAAATGCAGTGGTAGTTCCCTAAGCTTATTGTGTATGGAGGTTCTTTTTAGATTTAGTAATTTTGATTCTAAGATAGAAGTTTACATTTTTTGCTGTAAACAGACCTTATTACTTATTAATTATTTATTATTATTATTATTTATACAGCACTTTGTTTTTAAATTGCTTTACAATTTATCTAGTTCACCCTCAAAATATTCATGTGAGGTATATCATTACTGTTCCCATTTTACAGATGGAGAACTGAGGTTGAGTAAGATGTGTGAGGTCACACGACCAGCAGCAGCCGTATCCCTGTGTGGCCCTGTAGTGGGCAATCACCACTGCTACACTGCAGAGCACACACAGGGAGTTGGCCAGATGGTTTCAGGGAAGCTGGATGGGCTGATCCCTTTCAGAGCTTCCACCATGGCTGGGGCAAGCCGAGCTGACACCCATACAAGCAGGCAACTGGCCCGGCCCTCCTTCCTCTTTTCCTCCATCCTCCAGCTGGGTTGAGAGCCTGCCCCCAGCTGTGATGTGACCCATCGGTCATGACCCTGCATCATTGCACTGCATCTGGTGGGGTAAGCGTGCCCCGTGGGTTGCCCCACCCTGGGCAGCCTTACCCCCACTTGGGGTAAGGCTGCTCCACAACACGACTTCAGAATTTTCTGAGACTGTGTTGCTGAGCAGCCAACTGCTCACCAGTAGGCTGTCGCTGAGCAGCCAACTTCTCAGAACGTCTGGTGGGCCCTAAGCACATGAGCCACCACATCACATAGCTCATTTACCCAGGAAGGGGTAAGGCTATCTAAGGTGTGGTAGCCTCCCCTTCCTGTCTCGTGCGCCCTCTCCTGGTGAGTTGTCCAAGACCACCCAGTGAGTGCATGGCTAAGATGGAATTCGAACCATAGTCTCCCAGATCCAAGTCCATTAGATAATACTGGCTCTCTATGGGTGAAAACAGACATGACGCTAACCACACTTTAATCACACTTGGTGGTCATTTATGCATGTTGCAGGACTGTATAGGGCACCAATACAGCCCTGCAACATGCATAAATAACCACCAAGTGTGGTTAAAGGGTGGTTAGCGTCATGTCTGTTTTCACCCTATGTCCTCTCTGGTGGTCATTATTCTTTGATCTTGAGATGGCATCTTTATAGTCTCACCTTTCTGAAGACTTTGGTCTGCTCCCACTCGTCACCCTTTAAGTCTGCATTTGATTCTTCTTTCCTGTGGTTGCTTTATTTGAAATTAGTTAATAAGAGGCCTGTAGCTAGGACACTGACACGGAAGTAGGGGGTGAGACAAGGGAGTATCTTAGGCCACTTTGAGACATGGCCCGATTGCACATATTTGGACTGCGGGGGGGGGGGGAGATTTCAGCCCGAATATGGATGGGAATCGCTGGTCTGAAAGGCCCCACCGCGTGGCTTTGCCGGCAGAGACGTGTGGGATGCAGAACAGGAAATCGAACTCTGCATCCCTGCGCGTCTCTGCCGGCAAAGCCGCACGCGAGTGTGTGTGTGGGGGGGCCTTTCTGACTGGCCAATCCCCACGCATATGTGGGCTGCACATCCCCCCCCAGCTCAAATATGCGTGGGGGGGAGGGGGGCGGGGGCATGTCTGAAAGTGGCCTTAGTTTCTTCAGGCTAAAAAGCTGAGGTGAAAAATTGAGAATACATTTTATTTTTAGAGAGGGAAGCAAAAAGAAAAGGGGGGGGGAGTGACATGGTCCCTCTCAACTATGGACCTAATAATAAGTAACTTTTTAAAGTCCTGACCTGGCAACATGAAAGCATATATAGGTGCCAAGAAAAAGGAAGATCTGCAGGGGGAAAAATAAATAATTAATCTACCATGTATTCATCTCTCATATTTCAAGGTTTTCTAGATGTCTGTACTTCTGGAAATGATATGGGAAAATGTGACAGCAAATTGAAACTGATACAGCATTTATTCATTCATTCTTTCTTTCAGATTGATAAAGATACAGCTTAGACACCAATGCTGTGCTTTTAACTACAGCTGAAACCGATAGTGGATTACAATCTGATCTGGGGTACCTATCTAAGCATGTGGGCACCATGGTTAGAAAGGCGCACATTCTCTGGCTTACAAGAGCCCATTGGGAGGTGGGGGTGGCAGTGTTGAGGCAGCAGTGATCTTGGGGCCAGAGGTCCCTTGATGCACTCTTGGGTCTCATGGGGACTTGGCCAAATGGCCTGCCACATGCCCAGGATGCTCAGGTAGATGTGCACATGTGCAGGACCTGCACAGTTGCATGTGTACCAAGGTTACCTGCACGTATGCACACGCGCCTAGTCAGCTAACCTAGATCCCAGGAAGCCCACAGCCTCCTCCGGATGGCCTCTGCCCCCAGTTCACCACTGCCACTGCATCACCAGTGCTGCTGCACCCCCACCTCTCTCCCAATGCCCCAAGTTTAGGGGAAAAAATGATACCCAAATGGATTTCATGTAGTCACTCTTTTATAGATAAGCCTGCTTCCTCACTTACACAGTTTGTTTTCCCCCCCAAGATATCTTCACATCAAGTGTAAGTTTCAAACCAACAGCTGGTGGGAGGGTTCTGTGGGGGCTATTGGTTAACTGAAAAAAACACACAGCAGCATAAACATCTGTAAAACCAGCCACTCACCCTAGTGATGTCTGCAGTTTTCATGTGTAATGGATTTCCACAGATTTAGTATTTTGTGTAGTTGGTAAGACATTTAAATGGTGCAGTGAAGCTATAACAAATACTCCATATTAAAATGCTGATGATATACATGTATCATAATTTTTCTGTGTGTTCAATTAATATTTGAAGCAGAAACATTACCAAATATCAACCTGAGCTATTTCTCCTGACAGAATGACTTTGGTGGTCACAGAAGCCTTGTCAATAAGTGGACGACATTCCTCAAAGCCCGCCTGATTTGTTCCGTGCCAGGTCCCAATGGCATTGATACTCATTTTGATGAACTACGTAAGTAACCAGAGTGTAGGATTCTATTTTGCCAGCCAAATGTTCACTGCTTTATAACCAAATTTTAATCTTATTTCCTCCTCTTGTTGTTACAGAGGATGTGTTTCTAATGAACTCAAAAGATCCTAAAAATCCAATAGTCTATGGAGTGTTTACAACTTCCAGGTACAGCATGTATCATTTTACTTGGATGGAAACTTGTGTGGCTGGCTGCTTAAAAGAGCCCTCTTTGTTATAATGTTTTTAAAGAAACACAGCATTTTCTTAACCTTTGAACTGTTAGAAGTCAGCAGAAGCAAGAGGTAATGAATTAAGCTTTTCTAATAAACAATGTACATCATCACCTAAAGCAACTGGCCACACAGAAAGAAAGTGTCCATTTTTCAGCTTGCTCTTTCCTCACCACTGGCTTTAAAAATGGTAGACTGAATGTCAGGACTGAAGTCAGTACTGAATCAGTTATGTCATTGGTGTAAATTTCATCTTTACCAGGGACTGACTTGTCCATGGAAATTTAGTTTGAGAGAGAGAAATTTTGCAATGCTGTGAAAGAATGACAGAGGGTGGAATAGATTTTAGTGAGAATCTCTGGTCAGAGATCCAGCAGTGTCTCACATGGTATGTAGAGCCGATATCAAGTTAAAAACCAGGCTTTGCTTTTTTGGTTTGTGTAGCAGGATGCAGTGCCTGAGGGGTAAGTGTCTGCAGGATCAGTCCCTCGATAACCCAAGCCCTCACATGATCTTCACCTCTGAGTCATAGGTCTCCAGACCAAGCCCCTCTGTCAGGCATAGTCCCTCCTGAACCCAGCAATCCTCAAAGGTGGGTGTGTACTCCCAGGTCCCACTGGCCAGCCACAGTCTTCTCCAAAATGCTCTTGAAGCAGTGCCCCTGGCTCTGGTGGGAGCGTCCTTTCAAACTGCTCAGATTGGCCTTTAGAAGGCTCTTGGGCTAGCACAACCACGCCACAGCCCAGCTGGCCCCAGTTAGCCACTCAGGCTTTCAGTTTCCAGGTGCCAGCACCTGTGACCTCTTTGTTAGGCATTGTCCTCCTTTTATTGGTACCTGCACCTCCTTAGCGCCTGTAAAGGCATGATTCTCCAGTTGCCAGAGTGCCTGCATCTTGCAGGCCAGTGCTATCTATTATGGGGATTTGGTCATGGATGACAGACTCTTCTATCTGGCAGTCACGGTCAAGTAGGGCTGAAACGGCAAACTGCCATGGGAGCGGTTTCCGACGGTGCAATAGAGACGTTCATTCCGCTACTTTCATTCTGCTACTTCTGCCGACACTTTATGACATGCAGTCACAATGCGAAAGTTGCGGAACAATGTTTCTTTCGACACTTTCCGAGATAATTCTGACACTTTCTGATCATTCTGATGTCGCAAACCAAAAGGCACGGAATTAGCGGAATGCTGGCAGAAAAGCTGCGAAAATTGCAGGCAATGGCGGAATCAAATATCGGCGTGTAAAAAGGAGTTGCCACTTCAGCCCTACTGTCAAGTGTATGCCATCATATATGTAGACTTTTATCTTATATTTAGGGTGCTATGCTCCACCCATCAATGACTCCACTCCCATTGATTTTCCTGGAGTTGTGACCTTGAACTGATAACCTGCATTCCTATTAGATGCAGAAATTATACTACAGAAGCATTTTTCCTTACCTCCTTTCCAAAGACATTCAGCTTCAAAATTAAGGGTGGTGGTGGTGAGGTGGTGTTTTTTGTTTGTTTTTTTCAAAAATGAAACATTTACTGTCTGTGAAAAGCCAGATTTTGCCATCTTTAGTCACACTGAGCATCCTCCTCCTTTGAGAGTAGCCTCATGGAAATCAAAATGAGTAAGAGTGCTAGAATTCAACTTCACCTGAATAAGGTGCTCTGTATTGTCGTGTTGTTTAGAAAACTGCCCGAGAGATTTGTATGTGTTACAGTGCCCCTGCAAAGGACGTGGGCTTGGGTTATCTGGGAGAGCATATCAAGGGTTTTTAGAAAATTGATACATGCAATAAATTAAAGAACCAAAAGCCATTATCCCTATAGCTCTCCTGTGATTAAATTGACAGATAATGTTTAAAAATGGATTTTCTTTTCTCCCCTCCCCTCTTCTCCTTCTGTTTGTAGTAACATTTTCAAGGGCTCAGCAGTGTGTATGTACAGTATGACTGATGTTAGGAGGGTGTTCCTTGGTCCATATGCTCATCGAGATGGCCCCAACTATCAGTGGGTTCCATTCCAAGGAAGAGTGCCATATCCACGACCAGGAACTGTAAGTGCACTAGACCATTTGGAAATTGGATGTTGTAAAACAATGAAAAGGTCAAATGTTTTTATGCACTGCATAGTACTTGAGCTTATGTTGCAAAGTGAACAAATGAACCAGACTGCGTAACAGAAGAAAAAACCAAACATTTTCATGAACCGGGACAGAAAGAATATACTGCAACATGTAGCTATCTTATCAACTGGCCTAATCCTGTAGGCAACACACAAGCAAATTTCACAAGGATTTCAGTAGATAAAATTTAAGAAAAGGCACCAGATATGTGGCTGAGGTGTTTCTATACTTGCATATTAGAAAGTAATAGATGCCCTCTGTTAAATTATCATTTTAGTGCATTGCACTTCTGCAGCCGACTGAGTGCCCAAGTCCCACAGGCATTTAAAACCGCTTTTAGATGAGAGTGTGGGATATCTCCCCTCAGTATCGAGGTATTTAGTCCTTGGTGCTAAAGAATGCGGGAGCAGCTAATCATGTGCGTGATGTCACGTCTAAACCCTGTCCATGGGATTTTTTACATGGCACTTGATTTTACAGCACAGTGCCACACAGCGCACACACATCTAAAAAAGAAATGTCTTTCTCCCCGCTTATTTCTAATGTGCAAATCACCATGGGTTCCCTAGACACGAGTATTTTGCTGCAAACCTTAGCACACTTATTTAATTTTATTTATTTATTTATTTACTTTTTTCAATTTCTACCCCACCCTTCCCAGAAGGCTCCAGGTGGCTTACAAAACAACTTACTCATAAGTAAGTCCCATTGATTTCAATGGGGAAACTCACAAATAAGTATACCTGGGAATGCGGCTTTTATGCCGTTCTCCAGCCACTATGGTAAATGTCAAGTCCCAGAAGTGTTGCTGACTTATGCCTCTCTCTCCCATTAATCAATGGGAATTTTGACATTGACTTTAACAGTGGAGAATTGTACCTTGAGACTACTCTGGTAGAATATGTCATTAGAGAAAATCTTAGGCCACTTTTAGACCAGCGGCCAGAGAAGCACGTTCTTCAACGCACTGCTAAGAAAAGCCACATGGGGTGCGTTTACATGCACTGGAAGTAACCACCTGCCATAGGAATCAATGGCCCAAGTGGCCTCCCACGGCCTCTTTGAAGACGTGTTCTGGAAACCCCAATATCGAGGTTTCCAGAACGTGTCTTTAAAGAGGCCATGGGAGGCTGTGTGCACCACCGATTCCTATGGTGGGCAGCCACTTCCAGTGCATGTAAATACACCCTGCATGACTTTTCCTAGAGACGCATTGAAGAACGTGCTTCCCTGGTCGCTTGTCTAAAAGCAGACTTAGTCTGCTTTTACACATGACAAAAAGGGTTCTTATAAATGCTTGAGATAATACCAGGTGTTATAAATGCTGGAGTTTTGTCATGTGTGAATGCACTGATCCCCTTTTATGCAGCGAGAACTCACAGCCTTGTCAGAGATGCATCTGGTGGGTTTTACAAGGCTGCGAGATCTCATTGCATTAAAGGGGATTAGTGCATTCACACGTGACAAAACTCCAGCATTTATAACAGGTGGGAAACCTTTTCCAGCCCAGGTGCGACATTGTTGATCCCCAAACGGGCCGGGGGCAGCACATCAAAATCAATTATAAATACATTAAAATTAATTGAGACTAATTAGCAGATTAATTTTAAATTAATTAAAAATAAATTGAAAGTGATTAAAATAGATTAAAATAAATTAAAAATAAATTAATGAGTATGTTCAAAAAATGTCAGTGATCTAAGTTCTCTTCTCTCCTCTTCTCTGTCTCTCACTATGCATAGGGAAAGGCAGGGTGATAAAGTAAACATCAGGTGGCAGGGCATGCCTCCCCCTCCCCAAAGAAAATTCTTTGCTGGGCTTGCAGTAGGTTCGTCTGACTACCAGGAGCTGGTGGTGAATGACAGAGGATGGGGCATGCACATGTGCATGCACGCACGCACACGCACACATATACACCCATTCAAAGACACACACACACACACACACAGTCATTCAAAGATACACATATTCAAACACACACGCATTCATTCAAACAAACTTACTTGCACACTGTTGCTTCTCCTACTGATTTCCCAGCATGCCAGATTCAGGAAATGGTTGGCCCTGGTCAGCATGGAGGGACATTTATAGGTAGCAACATTAGCAGCAGCAGCATAGCAGGTAGGAGGGCGGCTCGAGCCAGTGGCGTGGCAGAAGTCAGGGTCAGTGGGGCACCCAGACGGGCGGGCAGCGGGGCCACTGGTACTTCCTTCTCCTCTGCCCCCTGACCAAGCTGCTTCTGAGGGTGGGGGCTCGGGCTTGCTTGATAGCGAATGTGTGCATCCCGCACAAGTCTGTGCGGGCCACTGAGAGGCAGAGCTTGGGCCACACACCATTGAAGCAGGGCAACAAGGGGTAATTTTAGACGTGATGCTCAATCACGGACCGGGCTGGCCTGACTCCTACATGGCCCTGCCCCCTCACGCTCCCCTGGCCGCCCGCCCTCAGCCCACCTTCAGCCCTTTCCAGGTCGTGGCCAATCCAACCACAGTTGGGGCCCGATCCCACCATGATTCTGGTCCTCCAAGCGGCTGGAGATCCAGAATCGTGGTCAATTTGATTCCCGCCGGAGGTTCACCATGGTGAACATGTGCAAAGGGCTGCCTCAATGCTGGCTGCCACCATTTTGTGCATGTGTAGGAGGAGGCGGAATCAATCTGATTGTTCCAGTCTGCATTTTGCTGGATCAAATTCTGGTCCGCATGTCACTGGATTGATCAGAATGGCCATCAGGAATGGAATCTGAGCCTGAATTTCATTACAGGTTTAATTGGAGCTGCATCCGTTTATAGTTCCTGAGGATCCAGCCCAGTGGACAGGACTCTCCAAAGTGTTGATGCCACATAGGAGAACAAGTTCTTTTGGTATAAACAAAGGAACAAATGAAAACTGAACTCCTATTAAAAGTCTATCTCATATTTTTAGCCCATGAAATGAATAGAATTACATACATGTGATATCAAATCAATGGAGCTATGCCAATATACAAACACTGGGGATCTATTTCATAAGTGTAGCCTGTAAATGCTCACAAAGATTCACTAGGGTAAACTACCTAAGGCCGTTTATAGATGAGACAAAAAAGGCGGCTGATCCTTTGATCAGCCGCCTTTACTTGCGCTCGTCTATCTGTTCCGGCTGCATGTTATCCCGCGTTGGAGGGGGCAGGCGATCCTGCCCCCTCCAACGCGGATCCCCAAAGTGCCAGCTTAACGCCGCACCTCCGGGTTCCCTGGGCTTGTGCGCATGCGCACAAAGACTCTCTGCCGTGTCTGAACAGCAGACACGGCAGAGAGAGGAAGCCGGCGGACAGATGCCGGTGCTGGATGATCCCGCTTCTCAGCGGGATCGTCTATCAACGCCCTAAGAGCAGCATATGGACTTTATCAATAATATTGGTTGTCCTTTTCTTTATGGAATACTTTCAACAAGCCCTTTCTATCCTGACCTCAAAACTAGCATGTGTAGTAAATTTGTGAAGTATCCATGATATGAGATCAATTGTATGGCCTATGAAAAGTGCTTGCTAAGTAAAACAAAACAACTGAGACATGCCATTTTCCTCATTCAGGGGGTAACTTGCCAAGAGAGAGGCTATAATCCAAAGTCAAGCTTCAAGATACGCAGTGCCTGGAAGGGATCAAAACATTTTTGCTTCTGAAATGATGCTGAAACGAAAAACAAGCAGAGGAAAGAGTCAGAAATTGTGTTAAATGTCAACATAGTTGTAGTCCCCTTTTGAAAGTAGTGGTACCTAGTTCAATACATTCATTTTTGGTGATGAAATGATGAATTCCCAAACATAAGAAGCTTTTTGATTTGAAGCTTTTGAAAAAATGTCCCAATGTTTATGCCATATTTTTGAGTTTGGAGAGGAAGAAGTTATATTTGTTAGGCTTGACTAGGTAATCCTGACAGTTCTTAAGCAAAACTACCCATCCTCATAGTATACAAAATCCATTTCAGCTCATTTCATTCATGCAAACTCTATCTCAGCTCTGCCCACCCTTCTGGTTGATTTCTTAAATTAGTTATACTGTAGTGAATACATGTCTTTGGAACCCCTCTTTTGGTCCCTGAATGTGTATTATACTGGTGACGACTTTGCTGGAGTACAATGTGCAGTTGGTGCTCCTGGCATTTAAGAAGGTTGTTGGCAAGTTGACTGAACTTCAAGGGAGAGCAACAAGAGCTAAGAAGACAGGTTAAAAGAGATGGGAATGCTTGGATGAGGGAAGAGAATATTGGAGGAGGTGGTATTTTGAAACATGTAAAAGGCTGCTACTCAGAAAGATGGTTCCAATTAATTTTTGTGACCACTGATTAGGACAAGAATTAATGAGCTTAAACTGAAGGAGGGAAAGATTTAGCTTCAAAATGAGAAAGAATTTTCTGACCATAGGAATATTTAGGCAGCAGAATATTTGCCCTTAGGAGGTTGTGAAGTCCCAATCTTTGGAAGTTTTTAAAGATAGGCTAGATAAACATCTGTTGGGGTTAGTTTAGAAATATTCAGTCCTGCTTGAGATGGGGATGAACTAGATGACCTTTTAAAGTTCCCTTCTAGTCCTAATGTTCTATTAGTTCAGTCTTTCATTCTTAAAGTCTATGGATGTTTTCCTATGAATTTCAGAAGGTGAAAGATTTTGCTCTTCGAGCCTGTATGTGATTAGACACTTTTTGGTGGGCATTTGCACAGATTTAGTTTTTCATTATTACGATTCGGGGGGGGGGGGAGGTACTCTGTTTCCATAGTAAAACTTAATTCTGCTGAAAACCTGACCCATTTTCACAAATGTCATGACTTAATGAGGTAATGATGCTCTTGCTATTTGAGGAATTTCAACGGTAAGATGCCAACAAACCCCTTAAGCATCTGTTTGCCTCCTCAGTTCCTGCAAACTGAAGGATTATCACTGACTACTTGAAATTCTCAGTAAAATAATTAAAGAATTGAAATGATTATTCACAGACGGTTTCTGCAAGTATTTGCCCAGCTGCAATTAACAATACGTAGCACTTTTCTCTAGTGGTTTTCTTCTTCAAAGCACTTTACATACATTATATGATTAATCATTATCTAATTAATCCAAGTAATCAGCATACTACTCAAGGTCGGAAATGAATCCAGATACAGGGCAAACTCTGAGACTGAACTGTGGAATTTTGAAGCAGGCTGAATCTAGTGTTGCTGTATTTGATCAAAAGATTGCTACTGATTGTGGCTAATATTATTAAATGGCTACTATGCAGCACTAGTTTAAAAGGTGGAATAATTTTAAGTATATCTACTTAGTGTGTCCAGTTAGCACTTCCCTCTTCCTTTGATATCCTGTAATAAAAGGATGTGTTGACATTTTATTAATTGAAAATATGCAAAGACGTGAAACTCTATACTGCGCAAGCCTGGGCTACATTGAACTGTCCCCCAGCTGCAAATGACACCTTCCCTTTTTGACAACATTGATCTTTTAAATTTCATTTCTGATGAATTATTAATAACCTGGAACAAGGTGATGGCAAAGACAATTGATTTTTTTCCCCCTATTGAACATCTTGCAAGATCAGGATTCTTGTATAATTAGATTTTGGCTTCCAAGTGGTGGGAATTCTTTAGGTGTAAATTGGAGATAAATTACTGAGGACATTTTAACACCTGGATGTTTTTGTTTCTCAATCAAATGCAGTGAAATATAAGTCCAGTGAAATGTGCCTCGTAGCTTCGCACGGGGGAGTTGGATGTCATGAGGCTAAAACACAAATCTTGGGAATTGCTGGGCCAGGGATCTTTTTCTCAGCTTTCCCACAGACTCCTTTTCTTGACTTGGATGTGCCATTTTGTTTTCTTTCTTTCTGCCTCAGCTTCTGTGTCTCTACAAGGAGCTAATAGTAATTCCCTCTCTTATAAAGACCAGACTCTCTAAGGTTTATAAATCCATTTGAATCCTTAGAGAGAAGAGCAGCCAAAGCCATGGACACACTTTCCTCTGTGGCCCTTATTCCTTATGGAGCAGTGGACTTAATGCCCTCCCTCCTACCCATGGCACTGGTTTAATAAAATAATCCCTTAGCCCTTAGAATAGTGTCATCTCATATACTCACAGTTTTTCATTTATTTATTCACAAAATGTCCTGTGAGGTCAGAAAATACTGGCATTTCCATTGATAAGGACTAATTCAAACAGAGACCAAGGAGGAGTTCCTTGTGCTAGAGCAAGAAATTACACTAGCTCTTCCAAGTCCCCATCCAATCTCCTCCAAACCAAACTTGTTTGCACCGATTGCCACCCACATGCTCAAGAATATAAGGTCAAACCAGATGTGACAGCAGCACACTTAGGCCTGCTTTGCCCCATGGGCCGCTGCCATATTTGGTTCGAGGCCTCCAGAAGTTGACCTGGGGTATTCTGGGTCATGTTGGCTAGCCCAGGCTCTCACCTCGGCAATGAGATGAAATAACAGCCTGGGCTAGGTCCCTCTGGACTGGGGCAAAGAAGACTGTCCCAGAGCTTGTACGTCTGGCTGGCCTGGTCCATCTCCACCATGACCGGCTGCCATTGGCCTCCATGACTGCCTGTCACAGCAGGGGGTGGGGATGGCCAGCCACACATTCCCTGTTCTGCCCGCTCCCAGTCTGTCCTGCCGTTGGCCTGGCCAGAAGCATGTTTGTTTTGTGCTCTGGCAGACACGTACCCAGTCTGCCCGGGGTGTGGCACCATGGCTGTCACGTGTGGTTTTACTCTTAGTGATAATGCTTTCCATATGCTTTGAACAGGCCACAGCCGTAACATGGCAACACAAACAAGGAGAGCAAGGAAAATTATAAATTAACCCTCTGTAGGGTTTTATGCAAACCTCCTGCGCATGGGATCCATGCAGCTTGAGCATGGCACAATGTCACCATGATGGGCACATACCACATGGTACACACAGGCATGGGATCGGTCCCTCTGTCTGTTGTTATACAAGTTGGTACAACTGGGAAACAAGCTAACTAGCTTGAACTCATTATAGTCCTTTGATTTACTATAAAATCCAGAAAATCTTTATAATAAATTCAGTCTTTAGTGTTAGAACGCCTAATGCTTTAATCTTCTCGAGATGGAATGGCGGTTATGTCAGTTTTTTAGAACCTTCACTCGTGATATGGCTTTTTGCTTTGATGTAAGCTAAAAATATTCTCTTTCCCCCTCCCTCCCAGTGTCCCAGTAAAACATTTGGTGGCTTTGACTCTACCAAGTACCTTCCTGACGAAGTCATCACATTTGCAAGAAGTCACCCAGCGATGTACAACCCTGTGTTTCCTATCAATAACCGTCCTATCATGGTCAAAACAGATGTGGATTACCAGTTCACACAAATAGTAGTGGATCGGGTTGATGCAGAAGATGGCCAATACGATGTCATGTTCATTGGAACAGGTAAGATCCTTCCCCTCTACACTGTATGCTCAAATGAGGAATTGTAGGGTGAATTCTTCTATTTAATTATTTGTAGAATCACGCTACTGCGTTTCAGGTAGATACTGATGTAAATACTGTGGATCCTACTTAATGTCAGAGGACTGAATTAAATAACCCTGGGAGTTCCTTCCCACTCTGTTTCTAGGGCAGTGATTCTCAGCCTATTATCTGTGGACCACTGGAGGTCCGTGAGGCTATGGGAAGTGGTCCACATCTTAACTGATGAACTGGCTGCAGGTACAGCAAAGTGGGTTATGCAGGAATGCTTTGCAGCCACTACATGTGCATTGTGGACATTCCTCCTCTCTTTCACACATGTATGAACACAGACGCACACATTCTAGAGGCAAAAGAAACCACCCAGCTTGTGCACCATGGCCAACTAATAGTAAGCATGATCTGGGATGTGGCCATCTCCAGTGGGTGCATGAAGATGTACAAGAACGTTTGAGAAATATCAGAGGTTTATTGGGCCAAAATGTTTGGGAATCACAGGATAACAACTCTGTGACGTTCTCCAGAGTTTTATCCAATGCATTTATTGTATTTGTTCCTTTAGGGTTATATGTTCTTGTTCAAAAACATCTTGATTCTGTTCCATTGTAACTAATGGGAGTTATATTGTAGTTTTCAGTAAAGTAGACCCAGTGTTCACTGGCTGCTGTAGGTTTTTTACGATAGACCTATTCCCTTCCTTTACAGTAAATTTGCTTTTAAATGTAATACTTGACGCATCCATTGACTCATAAGAGTTACTTGCATGAGTTAAGGCATGCAGGATTTATTCCATTTGTGGGCTATTCCTTGTTTCACTTTGCACTTTAACTTTGGTTCTAAACAGACCAATAACATGAAGAATGATCTGTTGCATTCATGAGATATTCTGATATTTCAAAAAGGATCTAAGAGTAACAGAAGTACAAACCCCTGTTGAAGGGTTTTGTTTTTTTGTATATTCTTTCCACTTGGGGCTTATTTCATTCTGTCAGTAGGCAATAGAGGGGATTGGCATGCAAAGAAAGCAAATTTTGCTGCTATTAACATTTCTGCAAGAAGCACCAGAGGCAAGACATTTAAGCTATGCAAGTAGATATAACTAGATCAATAGAACTAAGTTTATTATACGCAATTAGGATATGGGTAGTGTATATTGCTTCCCATACATTTCATTAAAATATGGTTTTCCACCAGTTTATATGGTGGCTTTTTTTATTAAATCACAATCAAACTCAGATAATGTTTTCCCTGCCCTGTACTTCATTAAAAACGAGATGTCTGTCTGTCTCACAATAAAATGCCTTCCATAATTTTGCTCTAAATGGTATGAACTAAAATCTTTGGCATAGTACTTGTTGGGTGGTTCAGATTCCACAGCAATAAATCCTCAGGCTTCCTTCACCATTATACCAAACATAAATCAAAGGTAAACTGATCGCTGTGCTGAAGTATTGTATACTAACAAAGCACACATGTTCGGCAAACTCAGAATAACACTTATTGTAGGAAAGTGCAACTCTAAGGAATGTGCCTTACCTCTTGAAAATGATGAACTAAATTTAAGGAATGGTTAGGCAATTGTGTTCTATTGTGTCAATATCTCCCCCGCCCCCCTCCCCAACATGCCATTTTTCTTATGTAAAGGGAAAATGGGCAAACTAAGGCCATTTCAGACCTTCACCCCTCTCCATATTTTGGCTGCAGGAGCGAATGTGCATGCCAGGATATGCACGGGGTTTTGCCGGTGTGAAAGCCCCCCTGCACGGCATTGCCGTCAAACACCCGCGGTGATACAGAGCAGGAAATCCAGCTCTGTATCGCTGTGGGTGTTTGCTGGCAAAGCCTCGTGAAGGGGCTTTCAGACTGGCCGAACCCCGCGCATATCCTGGCGTGCGCATTCCCTCCCGCAGCCAAAATATGCACGGGGGAGAAGGTCTGAAGGTGGCCTTAGTCTCTCGCACTGATGTAACAGAAGTTAATAGCAAAACCCCACTGATTTCACTAACGCTGTATCGATCCCTTATTTTATCCTTTTTACAGGTGGATAGAGAGACAATCACTTATTTGAGGTGTTGTCCGCCTTAATGAATTCCAGTTACAAAACTCTGGCCACTTTCACAAGACATGGAAGTTGGGAGGGAGTGGCATGAGCTGAAAGCATGCCGGGGGAATTGTAGGAAACTCAGCTCATGTGCATGCGGTTTCACTCGGGGATTACAGGGTTCAAAGTCCAGCCCTGTAATCTACGCGTGAAATCGCACCAGAAATGGGCTAAAACCAAGTGGAGCTTCCCACGATTCCCCTGGCATAATTTTGGCTCACGCCAATGCCTCCCCCCCTCCCCCCATCCCATCTTGTGTGCAAGTGGCCTCTTTTAGTAGCACCTAGGATGAGGTTGTCTACACTAAGATCTGATTTTCAGTCTAACGTCAATGTGACTTCTTTTTGGAGGGGGTGGATTTTTGATCTCACAATTCATTCCAGGTGCAAAAATTGCTAATGAATTGTTTATTTGCAGGACTTTGGGGTTGCTGTTTTGTTTTTGGATGTCTGTTAATTATTAATCCAAAACATTACAGATCTGGGAGCTCTTACTTTTTATGTACTGCAATGAGAAGATTTTCTCTATTTTCTGATCAAATAGGATCCACTTAAATTTGGATATAAGTATAAAAATTGACTTTCATGTTAGCTTAATCTTTGTAACTTTATTATTGAACCTAATTTAATGGTTCTGCTTCTGTTCTATAGGGAGATATTTAAATAGCAAAATAAGAAGTTCTTTTTTGTCCATTCTGCAAGTAAAAACAGGTGTAGAAACTAGATATCTTTATGCAGGATTTGTGCCCACCATTTATTGTGGGTGTGGCCAAGCTGTGCATGGGTGGGTATTTGCAGTTGCCAAAACAGACATTGACCAGAAAATGTGACTCTGTAATTGCAAACTAATATTGATATTTTTTGAAGTTTTTCATTTGCCAAAATAAGATTGTTAATGAACAAGAGGTATATTCAGCAGGGACCAGTTCATAACTCCTGTGATTTCTCTCCATACTGTGGGAAGCAGCATGACATGAAGAAAACAGTGACTGAAGGCTGTCACTCCTCTTCCTATACTGATAGAGATAGGGCGTTTATAGACGAGACCAAAAAGGCGGCTGATCCTTTGATCAGCCACCTTTCTTGGCGCTCGCCTACTTGCTGGGGCTGCTTTTTAATCCGTGTCGGAGGGGGCAGGCGATCCTGCCCCCTCCGACACGGATTCTCGAAGTGCCGTCTTTACGCCGCACTTCCTGGTTCCGTGAGCGAGTGCGCATGCGCAGAAGGGCGCGCATGCTCACTCGCACTCTGCGCCGTGTCTGATCAGCAGACACGGCATGCAGAGACGGCGTGGGGGGAAAAGCCGGCATTTAGCGATCCCGCTTGTAAGCGGGATCGTCTATAAATGCCCCTAGGGCTGAAACTTGCTGCTCGAGTCTCACCAGTTCTCACCGAGAATGAGCGTTGTCTCATCTCATTCCCTAAACGAAATGAGATGCGGGGGGAAAAAACCATTCTTCCAGAGAATTTGCAAGATTCGAAAGGCTGGGTAGGGGTCGAGAGGCAGGCAGGAGGTTGCCTGATCAGCGTGGCATCTTCCTGGGCTGGTAAGAATGAAACCAAAAAAAGAAACTGAGCATTCTCAGAAAGGCCTGAATGTCATTTCTGGGCATGCACAGCCCTTTTCAGAGATCATGCTGGCAGCATAGGCATGCTGCTGGTGTCCTTTTTTAAAAGGGCATCCTGCATGCTCAGAAGTTCTGGGCATGCTCAGAATGGGCTGCCCACATTCAAGGTGGTGCCCACAGTGTGCTGTTGCTGCCAGTGCCATCTTTTAAAACGCCTGAGCATGCCCAAAATGGGGACATTCAGGCCCTTCTGAGCATGCTCAGTTTCTTTTTTTAATATTATTTTCATACTTACCAGCCTGGGAAGAGGCCACGCTGATTGGGACTACTCCACTCCTGATCCCCCTGCTAGGCCCCTGACCCCTTTCCTGGCCCCCCACCAAGAATTTCAATTCCTAGGCAGGTAGGAGGACTGGGGGGGCCAGGAGGTAAGTCTTTGCCCCCTTCTCACCTCTGGCACCCCGCCCAGCCCCCTTGCTTGCCCTCCCCTCAATGAGATCTCTTGAGATCTTTGGGGGGGAGGGGTGTTGAGGTCATGCGAGTTCTTGACTCCCCTTCTCGAGTCTGGAGAGATTCTCATTGAGGGGGGATTCTATTTTTGTTTCAGCCCTACTAATAGAGATAGTAAGGAATTGTCCTCCCATTTTAAATTCTTCTGGTGGTAGTTCCCTGAAAGTTCCCAAGCAGAAAGATAACAGAAGGGGAAAGGCTGATTGTGGATCCTGTCATTGTGTTTTAAGTTGGCAGGTGATCAGGCGTAACAGGTCATGGTCCAGCCCGGGGTAAGTCCTTGCAGGACCACTTCCCACAAATCACTGTCTCTCAAGGGAATTAGCTTTAAACTGTCTTTTACACATAAGTATCCCAACATTAAACACAGTCTCTCCACCATATACATTTTCACAGTACTTGCAGTCCACAGTCACACCTGTGCTCTAGCAAGCCTGTCTCCCTTGTTTAGGCTGCCAGATTACCCATCTCCCCCTTGTAGCCACTGAACTTGATGTGGCTTGTACACAGCTTGCATGTGGCTTGATCGGGGGCCATAATCCTGTGGGCAGGCACGGTCCATGTAGGTATTGCACATAAGATGCACACGCAGTTTACACAACATGAAGACTTTGGGATTGAGCCCACTGTAACCAACCCCATGACCAGGTAACTTCCTCAGCATGGGGTTTTCTTAAGCAGGACTCTGTTAGCTCCTACCTATCTGCTCCCAATAGGGATGGGTGAACGCGGTTTGGAAGTTCGGAGTTCGGACCGAACTCGGTCTGTTTGGTCGACCGAACTTCTGAACAGAACTCGAATTTCAAACCGAACCGAACCGAATTTCCGAACTCCGTTCTGTTCACCATCCCTAGTGGCAACACATACCAAAAAACCTGGTTTTGAATGGCCAAACTTGGTTCGGAAGTTCAGAATTCGACTGAACTTGGTCTGTTCGGTCGACCGAACCGAACTCGAACTTGAATTTCAAACCAAACCGAACTGAATTTCCGAACTCGAATTTCAAACCGAACTGAATTTCCAAACTCTGTTCTGTTCACCCATCCCTAGCTCCCAAGCAGCTTGTCAAACTGCCTGAACCCAGGCAAAACCCTCTGGGTCAGCCTTGCTCTGGAGGTAGAGCTCTAGCTAGCTCCTGCCTCTCCTGTGTCCTCTCCAGTACCAAATTCAACTAGGGATTTATCTCCTGGGCTGGATCCTGCCACACCCATGCAGAGCTGGCAGGCAATCAGCTGTTGTCCCTTACTATAGTGTAGGTTCTTTGGGTAGCACCTTCTACATGCTGGTGCTACTTCTCTTACTTCTTTGTTAATAGGCAGAATCCCTATTAAGGTGCATCCTCCCACACCCCTTCCCCTTTGATGGAGATGGGACTACCCAGAGTAGGCCCAGCTTCTACACTTTCAGAAGCAGGGTGTTAGCTCATCACCTTTGTACAGTCAGTGTTTATACAGTTCATAACATCACAATCATATACCTTTAACACATAACTCCTTCAGGCTGTTGGCTCAGTCATCTGCACTCTACTTCCTTACTGGACTTCATGAGTGACTGTCTCTGTTGCCTTCACCCTGTCACTCTGTTTCCCAGTTAGGCTGCCAGCTCTATTACCTTCGCCCTGTAGCCGTCTCTGTCCTATACCCCTGGGCTACGGCTTTATCACCTTCACCCTGTAGCTTGGGGTCTCTGGTCTCCACCATTCCCATACAGCCAGCCCAAACCACCAGTTTCCTTATAGTTCTTCATCATTTTACACAGTTTACCAGAAGGGTCCCTGTAGCAACCCTTTCACAGGAGAGTTCTCTTTACATCTGTGAACCATGTCTCAATCATCACATACACTTTCTTTTAGGGTATTGGCTCTTCCTCCTTCACCCTGTACCCTCCTGTCATCTTTGGGCAATTGGCAGGCTCATATCCTTTGACTATTTCCCTTTCAGTTACATCCACAATATCCATTTAAACTTTAGGGTACTGGCTCATTTGCCTATACCCTACACCTTTTGGTTATATCTTAAGAGCAATAGCCAGGTCCATAGCCTCTGACCATGCTCGTCCTCTACAATGTCCCTTTCTATCTCATAGGCTATGACCAGGCTTCTTAACTTCTCACCCACATTATCTCTAGGGATCATCATATCCATTATGGGTAATAGACCTATACACTCTGGCTATTCCCAAGCTTCCTTTGAGTAATAGCCAGGACCATAGCTTCTGGCTATTCCCTGCCTTAAGTCTAGGGTTGTTCTGAGTAGGGGGAAAATAAAAATAAAGGGTCGAAAGAGCAGTCCTGAGTGTTCGGACCACCCCTTGGACCCTCAGAGAAGGCATGGGGATGAGGGGTGCTTAAGGGAGATCAGGGAGCCTAGCAGGGGGGTCAGGGTGCATTACCTACCTTTCAGAGGGGTCCTGCACGATGTGTGGCATCTTCCTCGCTGCCAGCATCATCTCTGAAAAGGTCTGAGTATGCTCAGAAAGGACTGCTGATGCATTTTCTGACCATGCTAAGTTGTTTTTTGCTTTTAAATTTACAAACTGGGAAGACACCACACATCATACTGAACTCCTTCAGCAGGACAGTTTGATGGCTGAAGGTAGGGACGACCACATTCTCCAACAGTGTAACAGGGTACAGTTAACCCAGGGTAAGTCTCTGTAGGATCTTTTCAGTACAGTCACTGTCTCTCAGGGGAATGCTCCAAAGTGTCTTTTATTTACATAGCTCTCTCAACCATATATACACAATCCCATCACCATACACCAGTTCCTCTATATTTACAGTTCAGATACAGTCCAGTTCCCCTGGTGGGGCGCAGTCTCTCCTCTTGCCAGGTAAGCCTCTGGAAAACCTCCCACAGTCTCTTAACACTCACTTGTGTCACAGGCCAGCACCAACCTCTCCTGAAGCCTGTCCCAGTCTCCGTTTCCGGCAACGCCCACTGAGCTGGATTTGGTTCTGAGGCAGATCCCAGTATAGCTCCTGATTCCTCTGAGTCTTTCTGGGAAGTCTCTGGTACCTTGCTGCTGCTACCAAACAGCTCACTGTCTGAGGCAGAGCTGTTCCCAACTCCTGCTGCTTATGCAGCTTCCCTGGACACTGAACTTCACTCAGGCTTTTATCCTTGGACTGGCTCAGCCACATGTGCAGCCTCGGGCACTATCGCATGTAGCACCGGAATCTTAATTAGCACCGGCACTCTTGTATGTGCTAAGTACCTTGAAGGGGCAGCATCCCTAAGTCAGCTGCGCCCGGCTACATCAGGTCTTTGCTGGAGTGGGTCCCTCAGTTTGGAACTCGCTCCCCTCAAGTGTCCATCTCAGCTCCTCCCTCCTCATCGTTAAAAAGCACCTGTAGATTTGTTTATTCTTCAGGTGCTTTTAGGATTCACTTCTGGTTCCTTAATGTAGTCCATCTGTCCTGAGTCCTCTTTACCTTCCCATTTAAAAAAAATTTAAATTGAGTTTATATATTTATAAATCTTATTTTCTTACTGTAAAACACTCAGAGTACCCATTTAGAACAGAGGAGAGTGCTATAAAAAAAATTATTATTATTATTTGAACTAATATTTCTGGCTCATAGGAAGAGACATGACAGGAGATAGTTACTGTAGAATAATCCATTTGAAGTAGTAGTAGTAATAATAATTTTTATATAGTGCCTCCATGCCACGGCACTTGGATAACTTCACATAAAACTACTTAACACAACATTTAATCCTCACAACAACCCTGTGAAGTAGGTTCGACTGAGAAAATATTGTGAGTGACCCAAGGCCACCCAGTGAGTTTTTGGCTAAGGCAAGACTTGAACTGGGGCCTCCCCCTACCTCTTGGTCTAGGCATAGTGCACTTAGCCTCTACACCACCTATCTAGTTCCCAGTGTTCTTTTCCAGTATGCTCCTGAGAATGAGTCCTGAGCATGTGGCCGTGGATAGGAAACAATTTCTTCAGGAAGGCTGGCTGAATTGAGATTCTGGAGTTAACTCATATGCACCACATGTAAGCCAGGTACCAGATTTCCATAAAATTCTAGTTACCAGTCTCTTGGGCCAATTACTGTGATCTGACCATAACGATAGAACTTGGAGCAAAGCTATACTTCTGCCCTATGTGATATGGTTGGATTTCTCCACCTGACTATATATAGTTAATAGCATTTTCCCATTAACCGTATGGAATGGTACCTCGACCATGATAGGCTGCTAAACTTGAAAAAACGGTGGAAACTTCTTTTAAAGTTGATAAAAATTACATGACTCTGGTATGATTAGTGGGTTATCAGAACAGTTATACTTCCTTTTCTTTCATCTTAATCAACTGAAAAGAGGCTGAGAAGAGGTGTGGGATTTTTCCTGGCCACCGTTGATTCTAGAAATGAGGGCTGGCTTGCTCTCTCTTCAACAGTTGTTTTGTGGAAAGAAGTGGATATCGCACACATCCTCTCTGCAGCACTGTGGGTGGGAAGAGGTATCTTGTTACCCACAAAACAGATAATCATTGGGGAAGCAAGCAAGTCGTGCCTGCTTTTTTGTGGTGGGAGGGGAGCAAGAGAACTCTTTACTGTAGCTGAAACAGGTAGTGGGTTTATTATTTGTACGTATTATTCACATTTAAGTAGCCCCTCAAGTACCCAAATAATTGCAACCAGACAGGCACTCGTTTATCCATTTTTTTGTATTCTGGTTTAGTTATTTTGAGTATCCGGTCATTTTGTTTAGATCGTTTTCAGCAATTGTGCATGTGAAAAATGGTGCTAAAATTTCTGAAAAACCCAACCTGACAAAAGCAAAACAAATACCCAAAGCAGCATAAATGGATATTGGTTATACTAGAGCTGTAAATGGGTACTAGAATTAGTAGCCACGGGTAATGCCCACATTTTTGGACACCCCATCAGGCATCTGATGGGCTACACGAGGACCAACTGGGTGCCCAATGACTGAAAATGCTAGCATTATTTTTTTTTATTATGATTATGATTATGATTATGATTATTTTGAAACTGACAAGCCCCAACTGGGAACACCATAGAGCCTGGTTCTTCAGCGCTTCCGCCAAGGCATGTCAGTTTCAAAAGATGGCTAGCACTTTCCCCTCCATCCCCCCCTCCAATTGTGAGATGCTGAAGAGGAGGAAGTGCCTTCCATGGGGTGTTTTTTTTAATGAGATGATACCACACATGGCCTCCTAGCAGCCACTCATTCAACTCCCTTTCTCAGGGAGATGAATGCTCCTGTGTTCAGCACCCACTCATGGTAGGGCTGAAACAGCAAGCCACCACAGTAGCTGTATCTGATGAAAAGAGCTCTTCCGCAATGAGTGGCACAGTGCGATAGAGATGTTAATTCCGCTACTTTTGTCTGCCATCTTCCACAATTTCTGCCGGCACTTTCTGACATGCAGTTATGGTCCAAAAGCAGCAGAACAATGTTTCTTCCAACACTTTCCACGATTATTCCGACACTTTCCAAGATTATTTCTGACACTTTCCGATAATTCCGATGTTGCAAAGCAAAGGGCACGGAATTAGCGAAATGCCGGTGGAAAAGCTGTGGAAAGATGTGAGCAATTCCGAAATGGCAGAATGAAATGTCGACACGGAAAAAAGAGTTGCCGCATCAGCCCTAACTCCTCGTGTACTGCCAAGAAATTCAGAGTACGCTGTGCGGGGCAAGTAAAAAATGTGTGTGGCAACCAGCGGTCATGCATCCCCTGCCTGGCCATCCATGCTAACAGTCAGGTCTGCTGCTTGTAGGCACTGTGGGTGGCAGACGTGACCTTTGCAAGTCACAAGAACTGGCTGCAGGTGCTGGGGAGCTCGGTTCCCCAGCACTCAGGCCCAGGACATGTCCGTTTCAAAGGCCAGCCCAGTGTGATTCCCCCTCCCCCATTATCCATGGCAGGGGGATTGTGTGGCTGCTGCCATGGTAACCACCCTGGGAGTCACCAGTTAGAATGCCTCCCCATGCAATCCACCTGAGTGGCTGCTCTGCAGCTGTGCCACTCAACAGTCATGGACTCCCCCCCACCCCCACCCATTTGTTTAAAAACACCCAAAGTGACAAGACCTGGGCCAGTTCCTGTCACTTTGAAAGGCCAACCGGTGCTCACCTGACCCAGCTCCAGCAACTCACAGCTGTGAGTCACTGGGGGTGGGAAGCAGCCTTTCAGAGTGGCAGGACCCAGTCTGGGCTACTGTGGTCAGGCTGTCTCCTGTCACTTTGAAAGGTCAGCTGGCAAAATTGAACAAGCCGTTGGGTCCCGTTCAGGCATCGATGTGCCCGAGTCTTTAGGTGCCCAGTTGCAGCTCTAGGTATTACCCAAATTGATGTTTTTTGTTTGGACAGTGTGTGTGTGTGTGTGTGTGTGTGTGTGTGTGTGTGTGTGTATACACACACATACACATACACATACACACACACCCCACCCCTCCTGCCACAGGCAGCTCAGGGTGGCTTACAGTCCATAAAAACGGCAGCCGTAAAACTAAAAGGAAGACAGTAAAATAGCCCACCCCAAACCACCCAAACCCACTTCCCCCACCCCATCACCATTCTCCCCCACCAAATGCCTGGTGGAACAGCCAGGTCTTAGAACTTCTTCAAAAGGAAGGGAGATCCGGGGCCAACTGGGCCTCAACCAGAAGGGAATTTCACAGCCATGGTGTGGCCACCGAGAATGCCCTTCCCTGTGTAGCCCCCTGGCAGACTCGGGGGACCTCGAGCAGGGTACACCTGGACGGCCGCAGGGGCCGATCCAGAACCCGGTGGGGAAGGCAGTCCCGCAGATAGGTAGGGCCTAGGCCTACCTATATTCAATGGGTTTAACTTTTTCAAGTGCTTGTTTCAGCGCCACTGATTGGCTGAGTGGGAATTACTGTGAGAGAAGACGTGCCATCCAGTCTCTCCCACAGAAAGGACAATTTTCCCCCCTAAAACCAGCACACCTCCCCAAAGGGCTCTCTCTACTATGCCATCTCCACAGCAATCTTAATCTCCCTGTTGAAAAAATATATGTTAAAAAAACCCCAGGTTTCAAGATATGCATGAAATGCAGTTTGTGATGCAGGGATCATTTGTCACAGTCTAGGTCCATCTGTCAGTAAAGTGAATTAATAACAGTAATCTTATCTTCTAAACTGAGTTCCTCACCAGAGCTCGTTGAGCCTAAAAGAGAAGCCCAACTCAATTTGTGTGAAATTGTTTGAAATACTATTCTGTCAAAACTTGATCTAGAACACAGATAAAAGCTCCACATGAGTAGTTGTGGCCTAATCAGAGTCGCCACAGTGATTAACACATCGTACCTTTGACCTCCAAGGCTTTCTACAGCTGAACGATAGTATAATCCCTGCAGGATCTTTTAAAATGAAAATAATGTGCTGCTCAGTCAGAGCTACAGTGTCTACCTGCCCTTATGCCATCGCTTAGCCTGTTTTGCTTTATCAAAGCTCTGTCTCCTCTGTTTAGGGATGTGCACCAGAGTCCCATGTCATTTTTTGTTGTTGTTGTTGTTGTCGTTATCAAAATGTGTCTTTTTATTGTTGTTATAATGACAGTCATTTTGTTATTGTCGTTATTGATACCGATACTGATTTCAAACAAAGATTTTATTTTTGTTATCGATATTGTTTGGTCTTGTGATCGCGCGAGACCAAAAACCGAAAACGGCATTTCGATCACGTCTGTTCTCGTGTGCTGTGGCATGGTGTCTGCCTGGCTTGTGTAAAGTGAAGTGAATTGGTTGTGAGCTTGTGTGTGTGTGTTGTAGCTCTGTGTGGGGGGGGTTGGTTTGTGCGTGAGGATGGAAGGTGAAGGAAGTAGTGGTGTTGGTGGGGGAAAAAGAAAAATGAAGACGAGGAAGGTCAAGGTGGAGGAGGAAGAAGTGGAGGCCCAGCCTGGACCATCTGGTGAGGTGGTGGAAGTGGGCTCCTCGCCGGAGGAGGAAGAGGGCAGAGGAGGTGCCACTGCTGCCAGGTTTGTAAAATTTATTTTTGTTTATTGTTTCTTTAACTTTGAGGACAAGAAGAATACTATCCTTTAGAGTTCACTCGCTGGTAGGGATGGGTGAACGTGGTTCGGAAGTTCGGACCAAACTCGATCTGTTCGGTCGACCGAATCGAACTCGAATTTAAAACCAGACCGAATTTCTGAACTCCGTTCTGTTCACCCATCCCTAGTGGCAACACACACAAAAAAACCCTGGTTTTGAATGGCCGAACTTGGTTCGGAAGTTCGGAATGCGACCGAACTTGGTCTGTTTGGTCGACCGAACCAAACTACCGAACTGAATTCAAATTTTAAACCAAACCGAATTTCCGAACTCGAATTTAAAACCAAACGGAACTGAATTTCCGAACTCTGTTCTGTTCGCCCATCCCTACTCGCTGGTGGGTGGTGGGCAGTCAGGCACAAACAGCGGGCATCAGCGGGTGGCAGGAGAGGGGCAGGATTTACATGTGTTTTATTTCTGGGTCTGCCGGGGGGGGGGCTCTTCCAGCAGTCAGGCACGAGCCACAACACCCAGCCAGCCAGGGTCTCAACTTGCCAACACTAACACCCCAAGAAGGGCAGAATTTGCAAGTGTCTTATTTCTGGGTCTGCCAGAGAGAGGGTGGGTGGGGTGCTATTTCAGCAGCTGCTGCAGCAGTCAGAGTCTCAACTTACAGACACTACAGCACCACAGGTGGTGGTGGTGTACGTGGACAAAGGAAGAGAGGCGAGTAGGCAGCACTGAAGCACCATCCATCTGCTTGGTTTGGGAGAATGGGTAACTGCTTTGGGAAGGACTACAGGCATCATCATGAATCCATGATATTATGTAGGTGTTTATGTGTTCCTGTTTCAGAGAGGGTGATGATGCTGCTGCTGTTGCCGGAACCCCATCAAGGCAGAGGTCGCAGCCACAGGACCAAATCAGGCCAACGAGGTCCGCATTATGGAGGTATTTCCATACCTGGAAAGGCAGATTTGCAGACACAGTATGGCACTTCTTATGTTCCTATCTTTTTATGTTCTTTAGATCTGCGACAAAAAAATAAAATGGGGCAATCAGGGGACCATGTCCGGGCTGATAGCCCATATTGAGACCGTCCACCTCAATGAGATCATGTGGGACGTGTCTTGCTCTGGAAGGAGGAGGGAGGAACACCAGGTGGCAGAAGAGAGGAAGGCACTGTAGAGGAGGCGCCATCCCACTCCTTCCCCCTCATCTCCTCTGAAGACTCTCCAGCCCCCCAGCACGAGGAGACCCCTGAAGCAAGGGCATTTTGGGCATCGCTGCGGAAGCCTGCCAAAAAATGTATGTTGGGCTTCAAAGCCCAAACCAGGAAAACCGAGGACACGCTGGTGGAGTGATTAGAGGGAACGCCAGGCCAAGGTGTACAAGGAGTACCTGCGGACTGAAAAAGATGCCTGCGAATCGTTCTGCCAGTCCCTCGTGGTATGGAAGGCATCCATGGAGGGGGCCCTGGATGTGGCAAGGTGACATGGGGTGGAGGTGGACGATGTGCCCGCACCTCAGTCCCGTGCACTATTGTCCCCATTTCCCCACATTCCAGGGGACAGGCCCAGTGGGCCCACAGACACTTAAGTTGTTTTTCTGTCTTTTTATATTATTAATGTTTGTTTTTTAAAAAGTTTTTCAAAAGTTTAAAAGTTTTTTTAAAAAGTTTTTATAAAAGATATTTGTTACCAGCTGAGTTTGACCTGTCCAATCCTTTATCCCTCTGTGCTGCTTCTGGCAGGTGGCAGAATCTCATTATATATACAACTTGTCAGATCCCTACCTGACAGCAGCTGCACATGTAGCGTATTAGCCCCAAGATGTGCCAGCAGGGTCTCAACTTGCAGACAGGCCCCCAGGAGGGGCAGGGCTTGTGTCTGTGTGGGTGTGCCAGAGAGAGAGAGAGAGAGAGGCTGTGGCAGTCTGGCAGAGGCATAAGCGGGCATCGGCAGGTGCAGTGCCCTCTCTCACGGAGAGATCGCCGCATGAAGGGAAGTCTTGGGAAGCCTAGTTGGGATATATAATACTTGGTTACTTTTGTCAGTTGGTCCCTTTGAAGCCCTTGAGTGGAGAGGTGTGTTCAGCTCGTAGAAAGATCACCCCGGGGGGTGGGGGGGCAGACTTGCAGACAGCGTCCCAGGTACAGCAGCCAGTCATATTTCCTGTGAGGGGGTGCCAGAGAGAAAGAGAGAGAGGCTCGTTAGCAGCGGGCAGCAGGTACTGGTGGGCAGAGGGGCTATTTCAACTGTCGCAGCAGGCATCAGCAGGTGGCTGCGGTGGAGTAGGATGGCGGGGGTGGGGGGGCGCAGGCTGGCTGGCAGGCGCAGAAACAGAAGCAGCACCCAGCTGATAGTTCTTGGGAATGGAGAGACTGCTTCTGAATGAGTGGAATGATGGTCCCAGAATGTTGATGATGGTTCCTGAGACTGGCATGACTGCTTCAGGTTCAGTGGAATGACAGCCCATAGGAGTTGAATGATGTCCCTAGAATTGGTTGTGTGTCCCTAGGTGTCCCTTGGTTGGGTACACTTCATTCAGTCATTGCAATAGGTGGTACAGGGAGGCACACAGGCAGGGGTACATAATTACGTTGTGTGTTATTTCCGTCTCATTCTGGTAGGTTTGCTGCTGGACGTTGGCATTGAGCATGAACACAGATCAGATCTCCCGCTGGCTTTGGCAGGTGGCAGCTTGAGTCAGATGCACCTCTTGCTTCCCCTCCCACATTCTAGCAGCGGGGATCCTATCTCTCCCTTTCTCTCTGGACATGTACTGCAGGTGTGATGGCATGGGTGGAAGCGTGTCTATCTCTCTCCTTCTAGCAGTGGGGAGACTTTCTCTCTCCCCACAAGCAGCAGGTTGCTACCTCGTAAATAAAGGTTCTTAGCGCTGGCTCTCATCATTCTCATCAAATGACCCTGTGTTCCTTCCCCACATGGACTTGTCTCATATCCCTAGAAAGGGTTGGGTGGAACTGTCAGACTGAAAGGGGAGAGCGCTGTTTAGCCTAGAGAGGAGCTCTAGGCCATCAGAGCAGGTTGCTGCCTTAAACACTACTGGGTGGCTTAGTTTTATGGAAGAAGGAGACCCTGACCAATATATCCCAGACCATTGTTTATTTAACCCAGACCTGCACAACATGCGGCCCGCATATACATAGGCCCGCCTATCCACTGATTCCGGATGCAGTGGACTGATGGCCCAATAACCCAGATGTCCGATGGTTCTTGGGACTGGAGTGGCTGCTTCAGGAATGACAGCCCATGGGAGTTGAATGATGTCCCTAGAATTAGCGCTTGATTGGGCACACTTCATTCAGTCATGCTGTAGGTGGTAGCAGTTACAGGGAGACACACAGGCAGGCACATAATTACGTTGTGTGTTATTTCCATCTCATTCTGGTAGGCATGCTGTTGGATGTGGGCATTGAGCATGAGCACAGATCAGATCTCTCACTGGTTCTGTCATGGGGCAGCTTGAGCCAGAGCTAGATGCACCTCTTACTCCCTCCCCCCTCCCCCAATCTCTCTCATTCTAGCAGCAAGGAGCCTATCTCCCTCTCTCTCTCTCTGGTCATGTACTCCAGCTGACAGCATGGGTAGGAGCATGTCTGTCTCTCTCCTAGCAGCGGGGACTTGGGAGAGGTTCTCTCTCACTCCACGAGCAGCAGGTTGCTACCTCATAAAAAACAAGGTTATTTGCACTGGCTCTCATTGTTCTCACTACGTCACCCTGTGTTCCATCCCCGCATGGAATTGTCTCATATCCCTAGAAATGGTTGGTTGGAAATGTGTGGGGGTACCGGGGAGAGAGGGAGAGAGAGAGAGAGTCTCTCTGACAGTGGGCAGCAGCAGATGCCTTTTATACTAGAGGAGCTCGAGAATTTGATGATGGTTCTTGCGACTGGAATGACTGCTTCTACATGCAGTGGAATGACAGCCCCCTTTGTCTGGAACGATGGCCCCAGAACCCTGACAGTGGATCCTGGGACTGGAGTGGCAGCTTCTGGGTGACGTGGATGGACAGCCCTCCCTGTCTGTAACATAGGTCCCAGAACCCTGATGGTGGGTCCTGGGGCTAGAGTGGCTGCTTCTTGATGCTGTGGAATGATGGCTCCTCTTGACTGTACTGTAAGCCCCTGAACCCTGATGGTGGGTCCTGGGAGAGGAGTACCAGCTTCTGGATGAAGTTGGATGGACAGCCCCCTGTGCCTGGAACATAGGCCCCAGAACCCTGGGGCTGGAGTGGCTGATTCTTGATGTGGTGGAATGACAGCCCACCCTGTCTGGAATGTAAACCCCAGAACCCTGATGGGGGGTCCTGGGGCTGGAGTGGCAGCTTATGGATGCAGTGGAATGACAGCCCTCCCTGCCTGTAACGTAGGCCCCATAACCATGATGATGGGTCCTGGGGCTGGAATGGCTGTTCCTTGATGTGTTGGAACGATAGCTCCCCTTGACTGCAACATAGGCCCCAGAACCCTGACGGTGGGTCCTGGGACAGGAGTGGCAGCTTCTGGATGCAGTAGAACAATAGCCCTCCCTGCCTGTAACGTAGGCCCCAGAACCCTGATGGTGGGTCCTGGAGCTGGAGTGACTGCTTCTTGATGCCGTGGAATGACGGCTCTCTGTGAGCAGAATAATGGCCCCAGAACCCTGGTGGTGGGTCCTGGGACAGGAGTGGCAGCTTCTGGATGATGTGGATGGACAGCCCTCCCTGCCTGGAATTTGGCCCCAGAACCCTCATGGTGGGTCCTGGGGCTGGAGTGGCTGCTTCTTGATGCCGTGGAATGGCAGCTCTCTGTGAGCGGAATAACAGCCCCAGAACCCTGATGGTGGGTCCTGGGGCTAGAGTGGCAGCTTCTCGTTTTGTATCTTTTGTGAACTCTAATTCACACATGCAATCGTAAATAAAAGGAAAAAATATTATTTGTTTTTATTTATTTATCAAAATTCAAATCAAATCAAAGTTTTATTTGTGTATAGCCAATTAATACATCACAACCTTACAACCCTTAAATCAATTATACAAATTAAAACACATACAGAAAACATCATTTACCTTAATTTCCATCCTTTGCAGCTCTTTTTAATTTTAGTACTAGGGTTAAGAACTTAGCTACATTTGCAGAGACACTAAATTACCCATCCCTAAGCAGGAATAATTCTTTTAATTTACCAAAACATGGATCTTTTGTGAGGGGAGTAATAAACAGGTCTCTTCATATTTGGTACCGAGGGCAAATAAATAGAATGTGTGCCATAGTTTCTACGCCTTCTAAGGCTATCTTACTGCAATCCAGACAAAATCTCTCCTCCCAGGGAGTGCCTTTTAATCTACCCTCCGTAAGTGCGGAGGGAAACACGTTTAGTCTGGCCAGGGTCAAGGCCACTCTTGTATTATTCATCCGAAAATCTGCCAGATAACTAGATCCCGCAAAGGGGATTACCATATTCTTATACAGTCTAGACACTTTCTGCAATTGGATTAACTCACGCTCATTTTGAAGTTCCTGAACAGTAACTCAAGTTTTAACCTCAAACCAAATTCTATCAAAAGGCAAGGACAAAGCATATGCTACTGAGAACCCCAAAGAGCCCAAAATTTTACTTATAGCCTCAGGCCATTGGCCCTCCTTAATTGAGGCAATTGAAGCTGCCAATGAAGCTTTAGGGGTCACCTTTAGGGGTCCTTTAGGGGTCACCTTGATACCCAAATCCTGTAATTTTAAGTTGTTTCAACGAGGGACTTCCAAAATCCAGAGAGGAGTTTCGCTGGTGTGCTCTTTTTTTGGTTACTATTTTCAGGCTATCCACAAAAGAGCAGCTTTCCATGTCAGCAACCTTCAATCGTTGTTCACTGACAATAATGAGGAATATACTCCGCTAACCAACTCCCAAAGTAAACCCAGTTACATGAAACTCAATTTGAAGCAAAGTACCAGACTTCAGCAGTCACTCTCGTAAAATTACAGCTGAAGTCCAGTGACAAAAATCCAGTGCCTCCACCCAGCCCATGCCTAAGGCCGTGCGCACAAGAGTGCGCCCTTGCACACACAGCCCTTAGGTGCATGGCTCTGCGGCGCAAACGCTGGTGCCGCTCAGAGTTATACCTCCCAAGAGGGGGCGTGTCTGCTCCTTGATGCTCGCAGGTCCTCAGGTGTTCCAAAGGATCTGTCTGATGTTAGGCATGCATGCCCAGGTCAGGATCAGAGTACACCAGCCTCGCCCTTTGTCCCACTGTCCTCACCCCTTAGGCACCTTTACGTGCACAGAAACAAGGTTCCGTATCCAGGGCAGCTATCTGCTCCAGCTCCAGGCCAGTTGATCTGCTTTCCCCGCACTCCTTCACCTGCCTATCAAAATTTGATAACGCCTCTTGCTCATGGCAGCCCGGGGCGGCATACAATAAAAATATAAAATACCAATATAAATAAAATCTTGAAAGTACAAAACAGTGGTCATAAAACTCTCTCCCCTCCCCTCCCCAGTTCACCCCAACGCACCCACTACCCATCCCCACCCCCCCAGCAAAAGCCTGATGGAAAAGCTAAGTTTTGCATTGGCATCTGAAGGAGAGGAGATCCAGGGACAGATGGACTTTTGCCGAGAGGGAGTTCCACAAATGAAGTGCCACGGCAGAGAACACCCTTTCCAATGTGGCCGCCTGCCGAACTTGGGGGACCTCCAACGAGGCACAGAGGACACTCCAGGACTCGGGTGGTGAGGCAAACCTGAGGACCAAGGCAGGATGCACCCCATCATTGTTGGGGGCCTCCACTCCCTTCAGCCCTCCCGACCCTGTCTTGTTGGAATTCAGCTTCAAGTAGCTTGCCCTCATCCACTCCCCCACATCTGCCAGACACTGGGTAAGCAATGAGACTTTCAGGTCTGGGTCCTCTGAAAAGGAGAGGTAAAGCTGGGTGTAATCAGCATATAACGATGACACCGCACCCCCACCCCTCTCATGACCTCACCCAAGCGCAGCATTGGAGGTGGGGGGGAGAGAGACCATTATTGGTGTGATTTTGGACTCCCAAAAGGTTCTAGATTTTAAGTGGAATCTTGTGAGGAAACCATACAAAGTTTTTTATATACTAATAAATCAGCCTTTGCATAAAACATATATATTCTTGGGGATCCTTGTCTTGTGGCAAATTTAGAACTCTCGGGTTGTTTGAGTATTGAACAATTTGTTACTTTCCTATAATTTATTTATTTATTTATTTTTAAAGAATTAAGACCTATATTTTTTTAAGTGAATAATAATTTTGAACACTCAGTTTGAGACACAATGAAGGACTGATTTGCAGAGAGTGAATAATTGGCAGTTTCAACAGTATGTTTTTATTACACTGTATTTAGCAGACTGATAGGCCCTTTTCACACAGACATTCTATAACATTGATAAAAATTTTATACATGTTGCAGGGCTGGAGGTATGCTCTATGGGTGCCCTGCTAGTACATGTATAATAAAATGTAACACCCATTTTATCAATGTTAGAGCGTCTGTGTGAAAAGGGCCATAGAATTAAATTTGAACGTCTACTTCTTACTGATAGTTCTTTGAGAATTAGCAACAAACTACAAATGTTAAATTTTGGATCTGATAATGGTTTCTTCCGAAAAGCGTGCTTGTGAAATATTAAATTCAGTATTTTATATTCACCATATATCATATGGCTAAAATACAAAGATGATGTTGAGTCAGACCAAATCCAAACTTTCACACACTTGCAAAGGTGCTTTGGACTGTTAAGAACCTGATCCCACTGACTGAAGTTGCCTCAACAGCCCCTGGTGTAAGTGATCTCTAATAATATGAGAGAGAGAGAGAGATTATGTATCTCTTCCTCTGGAAAAAGGCTATGTTATAGCAGCCAGCAGGGACACACAAGTCTAAGGTACTTTTACTTGGCATCAAGTTGATCAGCTGGCTCTTAAATATCTGACAACTTCATCAGTGTGACAGCTCTCCTCCAGCTGTCTGTGAATCCACACTGAACCTTCTTCCAATAACATCTGCACATACATTTTAAAAACAACCATGAAAAACCTCTGACTTGAGAATGGATAATAAAATGTGGCCTGGTATATTTAGTACATTCCTGTCTTTAAATATACATCTGTGGCAGCTGACATTTAATGATACCACACTAGTAACATTATACTGGCCTGACAATCCTTCTCCATCTAGAATAGAGTGACAAGTTCATTGTTTGTGCTGGGTTTTCACTAAGAAAAGGTTTAATCATAATCCTTTTTAGAAACCATAAATACTTCTAGATTATTTCAAAGGTAAATGGGTATTCTGTGATATCAGGTCTAAACAACATATAGTTCCCATAATCCTTGCATTTGAAATGTGACAACTACTGGGCACAGATAAAAAAATTCTGGTTGACCTGAAATTAGAGCATGCTTATTAAACACCTGAAAATGAAGTGATTGGTTTTGTTTTGTGTTTTCTTTTTAAAGATGTTGGAACAGTTCTTAAAGTAGTTTCAATTCCTAAGGAGACTTGGCATGATTTAGAAGAAGTCTTGCTGGAAGAAATGACAGTCTTTCGGGTGAGTGGTGCTGCTGAATTTCAAGTGTCAGGTTATACTTCTTTCTCCTCTGGACAGCTGCAAACTGAACTTATTGTGGGATAGACTAGCATTCCCTTCTAATTAGCTTGTCAATTAGATACTCAGACACTAGTCAAAATAAACCTTGAAGCTTTCAATGCTAGTTGTAGGATTAATAATGATAGAAAATGACATTCCTGACTTGTTTTTCAGCATCAATGCTATGTTAGAATCACTTGATATTTGAGTGATTGTAAGTTACAGTTAAAACCCTATGTATTTTCTGATATCTCCCTACCTATCTTCTCCCACAAAAATATACAGAAATATTCATACAGCAGGACTGGCAGAAACATAGCAATCTTATTCTCGTGTGTACTTAGAAAACTATAAATATCTCTTATTAAAATATACACATTAGCTGTCGAAGAAGGTTAAGTTTCAATGCTTTATTACTCTTGATATATCTAACAGTTGTGCAACAACTGTGTGGCTTGCTTTGGTTGCAAGTATTTGCAGGACCAGGTCCACTTAAGAAGATGTCACCAATCCTGTTCATTAAGTTGTTTATGTCAGAATATTAAAGTAAAGTTCACAACCTACTCTGTTCACATTTTAGTTGGCCTCCTTATTCTCTTATTGTCCAGTCTCTCTCCCATGACTGAGGTCTGTCAGGTGCTGTTGGTCCCTGGTTCTGGGTAGGAGCTCCTGCCATATGGCTTCCCCAACTAAGACAGGCCCTATCAAACCCTCTGGCTTGATCTTCTTGGCTACCCAGTTACAGGTAAGCCTGTTGGTCCGTGGCAGGCTCCTTTCAAGTCTCAGGTTTCCGCCCACCTTCGTTCCCATTTTCAGTGAGGGAACCAAAGGACAAACCTCCAACCCCTTCACTCGTGGTCCCTTTTCTGAGATCCCTCTACAGGTTTCCATATTTTTTTTTTCCTCCCAGATATCTAGAAGGCTCCTACAGGTTCCCAGCTGGGATCAATTAGCCACACCTTTAGGATGGTCCACAGCCCTCCCAAAGGGTTGCATCTTGCCACAATATAGGACTGCCACAAACTTAGGGTCCCACCCTAAAGGCACTTAGGGTGCTTCATTACACATTGGCCTCAAAATAGAGATCCTAAAATTTTCAAGGGTAACTCACAGGGTGTTTTCAGACAGACATGGGGCTGCTCACCCCCAGAGCTGCTCCAGGGGTGACCCCTGCATCCACCCACTCCCAGCCCTGCTGGGGTCTGGATCAGATGGATCCAGTGGATTTTCCATCCCATGGTTCACCTGTATGGCACTCCTCAAACACACACACACACCACAGAGTAGCAGGCTAGAGTGTCTGAAGTACTATGGTGTTGCCCACGGCAACAACCATGTGGAAGCAGAGCAATATCATGGGCCCAGACCACTGGTCCACTTCAGGCCACTGCGTTGGGTGTGACCGGCCTGCTCCTCTGGAACACTGCCGGCGGGGCTGCCCCATGGCAGACACAGCCTGCTCTGTCTGCAAAACTGATTGAGTGCATTTAGACAGATGGGCCACCTGGGGGTGAAGTGGCCAGCACTGGGGCAGCCCATCTGTCTAAAAACACCTACAGTTTCAGATTTATTCATTTTTGGATGCACAAGGCAGCTTATGGTGTCTTGCTTTGGGAACATGAACTTGCTCCTACTAAAAATCTAGGTTGGTAAATCAAACAATTTCTGAATGATCTGAGGCAAACCCTAGGAGATAGTTCCCATATTTTGTAGTATGAGGAAAAATTCCTGTTTCTTGCAATATTTTCATTCCCAACATTATACTGCCATCATTACATCTCTGGTTTGTGAGTAGACAAAACATATTTTGGGTAGGGATTATAGAATTGTTTACTTTTAACATTCTATGGTTTATAGGCAAAGTTTGCACTAGCATCATTACCCTGAGGTTTGTGTACCTCACTGTCAGGCTCTGTTTAATTTTTCTGTGGGTTTCGGGGTTTCTTTAAACAAACAATAAATTAAAAGCTATGAGGTAAAATGAGAAGATGGGGTTTGTGACTTCTGGCTATTTTCTCTTTTACATGCAGCAAATATATTATGTATCCTACATGGTAATATGACAACATCAATAGCATAAGAATCTCTTCCTTAAATAAAGCAGAGATGCCCAGCTTAAAAAAAAATCAAAGAAACATAAAGCAAGTTAGAAAAAAAATTTAAATGTGTATTCCAAACTGGAGTTGGAGCAATATTACACTGAATAATAAACTAGAAGTTCATGTTAATTTCATTGGTGTGATGACATGATATATATGAATTAGAGCTGATTAAATAATTTCTGTAAAAAAAAACGATGGATAGAAAATGGTCATTTTGATCTAAATAGAATTTTGTTGAAAAACCAAATACTGAAAAGAATTTGGCCACTCAGGCAAATGGTTTGGGGTAAAATGTAAAATTTTCACTTGACCAGCTCATATTTTTCACTTTTTGGTTGCCAAGCATCTGACTTTTTTTTTGTATTCAGTTTTTTAACCAATAGCTGACCAACTTTTGTAGAATTTTTTTTTATGTTGAGTTCAAGAAAAAAAAGCAAAACATGTTCTAACTAGTTCCAATAAAGATGCATTGTGCCTGATTTTAATTTACTCTGCAAATCAAGCATAAAAAGACCTTCACTCAAATAACAACCAAATCTTTTGCTTTTAATAGAAATTTGCAATAGATTTTAAATGTAGCATTTGAATTTTCCATCCCCTGTGGGCATGGAAGGGTCTAGCTCATAGTAACTATATTCTACAGCATAAGTTGCAGTGTACTTGAGAACAATGGTTTTCATTTACAGTTTTGACCAAACTGAAGGACTCCCAGATATGTTACATTGATAACAAATGCCTTTTTAACCTGATTTGTGCAATATTCCCCTGAACAGCTGAGCAAACAAATGAGTGAGTTCAATTTTCATTCAAATGTAACACACAGTTAGTGCTTTCCAATTCCAAGTCTATTAACCCATTTGTAAAGGAAAGTCCACATGCTTAGCATCCACTGAGCCATATCAAATTCTCTTGGGATCAGCAGGTTGAAAGCTGCACAAGTGTGAAAGCTTAATGAGAACTATATTAACATTCCTGAATAAAAATGTGATGCAACAGTGATAAAATTTAAGGATACAGTAAAGTCTTGGAATGTGTTTTCACTTACTTTGATAAAATTAGTTAAAATTAGTAAAATAAGTATTCAGTCCTGTAGCTCTTAATCACTGACCATTGATGTTGCTACTCATATAAGATATACAGGATCAGAATTTTATTCTGTGCATGTTTATAAAGCATCCTGTGATATAAATAAGAAGCAAGTTATTGGCCCAGATTCTGCTCACTTTTCTTAGATATATAACTCTAAAGATGTACAGCAATTTTCCCAGTGTGTTGAGTAAGTAACCAAGACCAATACAGTAGAAACCTCTTTAGCAGATGCCTTGATAGATGTAAAAAATATCCTGAATAAATGGCTGTCCCAGTTAAAGAAGACATGACCTTAGCCATAATTATTATATATAGTATTAATACATTACAACATGAACAAAAGAGGTGGCTCTTACTGTTTTATCTGTCTAAATCAAAATTTAAAAAAATTAAGTCACCACATATGAACTAATGTATCATTTGAAATACAAATCAGGTTATGCTGTTCCTATAACTGTGCTCATTGGGACTCAACTTTGCTTTTTACCATCTTCTGAAGGAAAAGCACAGCTGGCATTCCACTTTGCTGCATGAATTGTCTGAGGTGGCCACTCTGAAAAATTGTCTCCATTCATCATTTTGAAAATATTGTATCCCAATTAAAAAATGTATGTAGCAATGGAGAGAACTGTCTCTTAAGTTCTGTCCCACTTAAGTGTAAGTCAAAATGATCAGTTCCCTGATTAAATGGCATTGATTGTATTCCCCAACAGAAAATACTTCTACCTGTTGGGAAATTTGCAAACAAACCCATAATTGGCCTATGGCCAACATAGCCATGGTTTACATGAGGGGCACCAACCGTGCCCAAAGCCAGCAGAATCACCAGCTGTGTGTCTGTCACACTGCAGCTACAGACAGACTCCCTTCACTGCTGCTTAGCACTGGCTAAGCACTCTTCCTTAGCGCTGTTTGGCAGAAGCAGCAGTGAAGGAAGTCTAGGGAAGATGTTGCGGCACAACAGACACACAGGTTGTGATTCTGCTGCTCTGGGGCATGGTTGGTTGACACCTCTCATGTAAATGCACCCATGGCCACCGCTACATTGACCATAGGCTGGTTATGGCAAATGCAAGCCTATTTGTCCCATATCTGTCTGATAAAAAGCAGTGTAAACTACTTGTGTATGTAAAGTTACTCACATATGTGCCAGTTTGCAGAACTGAAATCTTCGTTTAGATCCCCTTCGTTTAGATCCCCTTCGTTTCTGTCCCATCACCCATATTGTGCCTAATACCAATGTTTCAAAAATATATTAGTAATGTCCCCATTAATCCAGAAACAGTATAAAAATATCCTTCCACATTCATATTTTTTAGCATAAACAGGTCATCGTTCATAAGCTTTATTAAGGGCCTGATTCTACTCTCGCATCTCGTAAGCTGAATGCTGTTATAATCACATTCAATGAAATTCTCTGGAAGGAGGGTGCCTACACTAGCAGTTAGTCAGCGTGGATGTTAGCTCTGTTGAGTGAGACTCATACCATCGCTAACTGCTGGCACAGATTCTATCCACCGGAAGGTTTACACCCATTGATGTGAGTGGAATTACTCTTGATTTACACTGGCATAACAAATAGCAGACTCTGAACTCACTCACACAACACTTCTAGAGTGCAAAGTAGTGCAAAACCTAAGATGCCCAGTCTTGCGTGAAATCCTTACCCCACTTCCTATCCTCCTTGAGACTCCTTTGCTCCCTGGAAGCTATTTCAGTCGGTGACACCCGCTGATGCAGTGGATGTTCTTGGAGGGTCAGGACTACTTCTTGTGAATTAGATCCTTGTCCGTCCTGGCTGGTTAATTCCTGGTGGGAGACAGTGGGGCCATTGCTGACTGGGGTGGTCAACGCCTCCCTGCGGGAGGGCAGAGTGCTGGGCTGTCTCACGGAGGCAGTGGTGCAGCCTCTACTCAAGAAACCATTGCTTGACGTTGAGTCCCCTGCCAGCTATCGGCCTGTCTCTAACCTTCCCTTTTTAGGGAAGGTTATTGAACGAGTAGTGGCTCGGCAGCTGCAGGGCATCTCGATCGCATCGGGTTTCTTGATCCCTCTCAGTCGGGCTTCCGTCCGGGGCATGGCACAAAGACTGCGCTTGTGGCTTTGATAGATGACCTGCACCAGGAATTGGATCGGGGTCATTCGACCCTGTTGATTTTGTTAGATCTGTTGGCTGCGTTTGATACCGTTGTTCATGAGATGTTGGTGATGCACCTGTGGGACTGTGAAGGGGTGGGCAGGACTGTTCTTGAATAGTTCCACACTTTCCTGATCAGAAGAACCCAGCGGGTGGTGCTCTGTTTTGTCCCCTCTCCTGTTCAACGTGTATGTGCAGCTGCTCAGTGAGGTGATTAGGGAGTTCAGTGTGCGGTGTCATCAATATGCTGATGACACCCAACCGTACCTCTCTTTTTCTACAGACCCAGGCCCAGCAGTCTTGATGCTTACTTGGTGTTTGGTGGCTGTGGGGGACTGGATGAGGGCTAATCGGCTGAGGCTGAATCATGACAAGATGGAGGCGGATGTGGGTAAGGTGATTGAGTTAGCGGCCCCCATTATTGATGGGGTCTGCCCTCCATTGGCCTCCCAGGAACAGAGTCTGGGGGTGCTCCTTAATGCACAGTTCTGCCTGGATCTCCAGTTGGAGGCTGTGATGAGGAGTGCTTTCTGCCAATTACATCTGGTGCGATGGCGTTGGCCGTTTGTTTCAGACTCTGACCTGGCCACTGTCATCCATGCTTTCATCACCTCCAGATTAGACTAGTGTAATGCACTCTACGTGGGGCTACCTATGGTGATGGCTCGGAAATTGCAGCTGGTGCAGAATGTGGCGACTCATCTCTTATTGGGACTGAGCCGCCGGGAGCATATTACACCGGTGCTTCGTTCTCTGCGCTGGCTGCCAGTAGTTTTCTGGGCCTGATTCAAGGTGTTGGTCTTGGCCTATAAAGACCTAAACGGCCTGGGCCCTACCTATCTGTGAGATCGCCTCACTCCCCGGGTCCTGGATCAGCCCCTGCGGTCATCTGGGGGTGACCTGCTCGAGGTCCCCTGAGTTTTTTGGGGTGCCACGCAGGAGAGGGCATTCTCGGTGGTCGCACCATGGCTATGGAACTCCCTTCCGGTGGGGGCCCGGTTGGCCCCAGATATTCTCTCCTTTCTGAGAAGTTGTAAGACCTGGCTGTTCCGCCAGGCATGTGACGGGGAGATGGGTGGGGGCCGGGGACTGGGTATTGTGGGGTGGGATGAGTTATTTTTCCTCCTTTTATGTTGTTTTAATTCTGATGTTTTTAGTAATTGTAAGCAGCCCCGAGCTGCCTGTGGCAGGAGGGGCGGGGTAGCAAATTTTAAAAATAAATAAATAAGTTCAGCAGCTGTGTGAATGCATTGCTGCAGGATGAAGCAGTGGTGAGTTAGCCATGGAGACGCTTTAATGAATGTTTGCTAAGTGGACACCTTGCAAATATTCTTAAGATGTTAAAATGAAGTGTTAGGGCAATTTAACGACAGCAAGAGAAACGAAGAAGGAAAACCACAATTCTGGAATAACAAGTATGAGAAATGACTGGTTAATAGCTGTGTTGAATTTAGGCATGCACAAATGCAGTCTAATTCACCTCTGACAACATAAGCATTCCATTGTGAAAGCCAGCAGGACCTGCCAAGTCCTGAGGACCCAGCTCTCATCCCTACAGAGCCATTAGTTGATAAAAGATCTACCGTCTCCAAAGAAATGTCTTTTAAAACAGTACAGCTTACATTTTATCTCCTTTAACTCTTTTCTAGGAACCCACTGCTATTTCGGCAATAAAGATTTCCACCAAGCAGGTAAGCATAAGCAAATCCACTTATTCATTTGTACAAAAATATTTACTGTCCTCTACATTTCAGAGACATTAACTTGGTACTTAAGAGGAGATGTTTATGCCAGTATAAACCTTCCCAGTTTCCCAGGAAAAATCTGAGAAGCAGGTTAGAGAACAAAAACTTGCTTTTGGGGGGAGAGGGATTGAAAACATGAACACTAACAGAGGGAAAGAAACCCCAAAAGTATTGTTTTAAAATGATCATTAAGTTAATCTAATGATTTTGGGATATTTGGGATTAACGATCCTGTTGAAATGACTTTCAGGACTAAGAAAGAAGTTCCCAAAATGTGATTCTGGATGTCAAGTGGGGTTGTGCCATCTGTTAATGAGATTGGAGTTCCGATTGATAGTTGATACATTGTGCATCCCTTACTGTTTGTGATTATGAGATTATATTTAACAGTCAAAATGGGGTCACACCGGCAAAATTGTGGGAACCACTGATTTATGATATGAAGTAAGCTACAGAAGTTATTTTACTGTTATGGTTTCCTTGTCTGTCCTCCTTCCCCGACCGATTTTATTGCATTTGAACCCAATCCTGTGAATACTATGGAACGTTTTCCCATTCAAAGTCATGACTATCTATAATTTTTTTCAGGATCAGGCCATTTAATGGGCATGTGCATTCTAAATAATTAATAATTCATCCCTGTGCAGGGGAAAAGCATAGGTCTTTCTTATTTAATAAAGTTTTACTTAAGCATGGAAAAATAGTTTGTAGGACTTGTGCTGGCCCTCTGAGTAAGGGTAAATTTTATGATATAGTGAAGAAAGTCTGATTCTCCATTTGAAATACTGAAAGTTCCAGCTTGGAACCCACTGTATATTGGAAGCATGCCTAAAAACTTGAATGTATTTGACACAAAACATTTTGTTGGAGGCCACTTCTCTGACATAGTTTATCACCTAAAACAACAAAAATGGGGTTTTAAAAGAATGTACCATTGTAGACAGAAATATTTAAAAACAAAGCTGTCAAGTTGTATATATGTTCACATAATACAAGAATGCTCTGCTTTTGATTATTTTACAAGTACATTCTTTTAAAGCAGCCGATCACTTTGTATAATGAGCCATGCCTTTTAAGTGCAACCTCTCCTTCAAAGCATCTTTATTTATTCAGGAGGGATTATAATTTTCCCTGATCCTTCACAAAACAAATTTACAGTATTATAATTCCCTAAATCTGGAAAGTGCCAAGCGCAAGTTATTCATACACAGTGAAGTCTAATATGAAGTATCGGCCCAGCCGCAGATGAAAAATGACAGATTCATGATAGGGCATGACAAGCTTTTAGAATTGCAGGTTTGCATCAAAAGAGCATTTGGCAACACGTTTCAGCATCATATTTAAGATTCTACAGTGCTGTAGTTTTACATCTTACACGCATTGCTTATTGTGTTCTAAAAAGATGTGGGAGGTGGGGGACTGCCATATAAACAAAATGATAACTTCACCGGCACAAAATAAAACCACCCAGTGTAAACAATAAAATCAGCATGTTTTACTCAATCATTGCGATACAATCAGTTTTCTTTTTGCTCCGAGTTGATTGGGTCAAGAAAGTTTTGTAGATGAGGCTTTCTACCTAGTCAGCCATCTGAGTAGAATCCCTTTTCCTTAAGCACCATTTTGCAGCAGCCATGCCACTATGTGTTTCCTTGACACCACTCCCTCAAGCCCACTCCCTCCTTCATGGTGTGGTTCCATGTCCTAGAGGAGAAACCTGAACAAGTTAGCCAGACTCAGGATGCAGTTCTCCGACCTCCATCCATTAAAGTCAAAGTCAAATGTCCTTCAATGGCAGAGGTTTGCGTCTTCAGTGTGCTCTAAAACGGTTCCTTTCTACCCATGAAAGGGATGCAAGTACAATAGAGAAACAGCCATGGCAAATTCCTCTTGGCCAAAGAGCTACCCCTTCCCCAACCTGTTTGGGGTGGATCCTCCGAGAATGGTTTGTGGAGAACAGGGGTCAGGAAGCAACATGTTGTAGATCCAGCTCTTGTCCCTCATGTACTTCAATACTATTCATTAGGAATATGCGGACGCGGTTCGGGTGTTTGGGGTTCAGCCCGAACTCAGCCAGTTTGGATGGCTGAACTGAGCGGTCGAGCTGAACGCCAAAACCCCTGAACAGTTTGGATGAGTTCAGGCACGTTCGGATGGGAATAAAACTGGCTGGCAGGCCCAGGGGGGAGTGGGGGCAGCTGAGGAGCAGACTACCTGGCCCCAGGGGTGGAGAGAGGCTTGGACTACCAGCCAGCCTGCCCAATCACCAACCCTCTTCTCCTCAGACCACTGGCTAGGTAGTCTGTGATTGGTCACGGGCTAGGCTGCACGGAGCCAATGGGGCTTGTGGTAAGGCAGGCGTAGCAAGTAACAAAAGTCGTTGCCCTCCCCCCCCCCTTCCATATCATTCTGAGCTAGCCACTGATCCTGTCAGCAGGCGTTTTCAGAACTCTCCCTCTCCCAGCAGTTTGTGTTCCTCCCAATCCATTGCCATCCTCCTCCTATTTCACCCATTTCCACACATTTACCTCCATAGTTTCATTTATTTATATTAGATTGGATAGATTTAGGTGTTATACCCGGCATCAAGAAGCAGCCACTCCAGCCCCAGGACCCACCATCAGGGTTCTGGGGCCTACGTTACAGGCAGGGAGGGCTGTCCATCCACATCATCCAGAAGCTGCCACTCCAGCCCCAGGACCCACCCTCAGGGTTCTGGGGCCTACACTACAGGCAGGGAGGGCTGTCGTTCCACTTCATCCAGAAGCTGCCACTCTAGTCCCAGGACCCACCCTGAGGGTTCTGGGGCCGTCATTCTGCTCACAGAGAGCTGTCATTCCACGGCATCAAGAAACAGGCAGCCACTCCAGCCACAAGACCCACCCTCAGGGTTCTGGGACTATCATTCTGCTCACAGAGATCCATTGTTCCACTGCATCAAGTAAGAGCCACTCCAGCTCCAGGACCCACCGTCAGGGTTCTGGGGTCTACATTCCAGGCAGGGAGGACTGTCATTCCACTTCACTGTCTGCAAATGCTCCACTGATGCCAGACAGCCTGCAACGCCTGGCCAAGTAGAGGTGCCAGCCACCGGGCCTCTGCCGCTGCTCCACTGATGCCAGCGAGCATGAAGTAGGGGTGCCAGCCACAGTTACTGTGCCCTGGCAAACCAACGTCTGCTGCTGCTACTGGAACTACACATCAGCCATTTGCCCCTCCCTCTTGTAGACAGGCATAGCTCAGATGCTGTCTCTTATACACATCTAGATGTGTATAAGAGACAGGTTCTGAGGTCTACATTACAGGCAGGGAGGGCTGTCCATCCACGTCATGCAGAAGCTGTCACTTCTGTTCCAGGACCCACCATCAGGGTTCTGGGGCCATCATTCCGCTCATGGGGAGCTGTCATCCTACCGTATCAAGAAGCAGCCACTCCATGGCATCAAGAAACAGGCAGCCACTCCAGCCCCAGGATCCACCATCAGGGTTCTGGGGCCTACATTCCAGACAGGAAGGGCTGTCATTCCACCACATAAAGAATCAGCCACTCCTGTCCCAGGACCCACCATCAGGGTTCTGGGACTATCATTCTGCTCACAGAGATCCATTGTTCCACTGCATCAAGTAAGAGCCACTCCAGCTCCAGGACCCACCGTCAGGGTTCTGGGGTCTACATTCCAGGCAGGGAGGACTGTCATTCCACTTCACTGTCTGCAAATGCTCCACTGATGCCAGACAGCCTGCAACGCCTGGCCAAGTAGAGGTGCCAGCCACCGGGCCTCTGCCGCTGCTCCACTGATGCCAGCGAGCATGAAGTAGGGGTGCCAGCCACAGTTACTGTGCCCTGGCAAACCAACGTCTGCTGCTGCTACTGGAACTACACATCAGCCATTTGCCCCTCCCTCTTGTAGACAGGCATAGCTCAGATGTGTGTGCCGGCGGGCAGGGGCTGGGTGTCCATGGGATTCATCAGTAGGCAAGGCTTGACCAATTTACAGTAGAGCTTCTTGAGATCGGTCCAGTACGATGCCAGCCTGCAATGCCCGGCCAAGTAGGGGTGCCAGCCACCAAGCCCTGGCCGGGCCTCTGCTGCTGCTCCACCGATGCCTGGCAGCTTGCAACACCCGACCTCTGCTGCTGCTGCTGGGTCTCAGATGGCCAGCCATGCCCCCACAGACACCCCCGGGGGCCAAGTGCCAAGCTTGCTTGCCTGGGCAACCCATGGTGCCAAGCCCCAAGCCTTCTCAGTCACTGCTACTGCTGCTGCTGCTGTATCTCCAGTGGCCTGCCCTGCCCCCACGGGCCCCCCTGGAGCACCCCAAGCCTCTGACGCAGTCGAATGTTCTGAATTAAGTTTTTGGACTGAACTTCTGAACATCCAAACTCCAGTCTGTTCGCACATTCCTACTATTCATTTAGGATTACTTCTGTTCACAGAGGTTCGTCCCTGGCTCTAGGGAGAAGGCACGGCGTGGGGCACAGAGTTCACTAGCTGTGAGGAATTTAGGGAAGGGAAAGGACAGGGACTGTAGGGACACCCTCGTGGAAGTCATAGCTCATCTATACAAATCCCTCAGGATCGTAATTGGCTTCTGGGATGTACACCCCAAGCCTAGATTATCACCGGGTGATGGAGCGCAACTCTTGAACCATGTATACAGCATACTGCAGCTTGTATGCAGGGGCCAGGACCAAGGGAACGGGAGTGAGGGGGAAGTGGGAGGAGAGGGTGCCCAGCCCAGTGAACCAAGGGGTAGGAGACGGGAGATAGGGCAAGCACACAGGGGAGAGGAACCAGGTAACCAGGGTAGTGTATGAGGAAAGCAGTTATTCCACACACAATGCGCCCTCTCTCTCGCACTTGCACTCATACTCACAGAGTTAGGGTCTCTCAGGTAGGACAAGGGTTGAAGCACAGGATTACCCACGACAAGCAAGGGGGCCAGTCTCACAGGCTCAAGGCACTGATCAACGGCAGGAGCTGGGAGTCAGAGATCCCCTTTTATCCCCTGCTGCTTACAGGAGAGCTGACAAAAATGTTCTGAGCGTCGGGGCTGCGTTGCGGGGGGCGTGGCTAGGCGTGTCAGCTCTGGGCAGGGCTGAGTGCCTTCAGCTGTGCCACTCGGCTGCGCCACCGCCTCAGCCTTCCTGAGCCCTAGAGCGGGCTCCGTTGATGATGCCGCCGGACTCCTGGGTGGCAGGGGTGCTGTGGGGGATTCATCGCTCCTACGCCCTCCAGCGCCACCAAAGGTATAGGGGCACCTATGGGCCCCGGGAGTGATCCTACCCCAGACCCTCAGGCCTCACTGCCAGGGCCTGACACTAGATGATAAAATCAAGCCTTTGGAGTTTTTGTCTGATAAGCTGAGGTCGCTATCAGGATTTGTAAAATTTGCTAGTTTTTAAAATTCTGGTTTTAACTTTTTATCCATTTGTTTTACTCTTTATACTTTGTGGCCATTGTAAAAAGAACAAATAAACTTACCTTGGTTTGCAGCACAAGCCATAGGCTTGTGTAGATTTTGACTCTTTCCTATTTCTTATATATATTAAAAAAATATGGGACAATATTTTCTTTGTCCCATATTGAAAAATTCCATGCTTGTTCCTTATCCAATAAGTGAAAACACTGTTCTCCCTCAGATCCTGCTAGGTGGTCACCAATGGCAAATGGTAATTGCTGTCCAGTTAAATCCTGTATTTTTTTTTTATATATATATATATATATATATATATATATATATATATATATATATATATATNATTTTTTTTTTATATATATATATATATATATATATATATATATATATATATATATATATATATAATATTATCCCTCCTCCAATCCCCAAATCCTAGTGGTATTGCTGTTTTCTCAACAGTCTGGAAGGAGCTTTTTAACTGACTGACCTTCTTCTACTGTATTTTGATTTGGAATCAGATCATTTTGTTAAATACCAATTCTCTTGAGAGGGCTTTTGGCTAGAAGGAAGTTTTACTATACAGAGCAGAATAGTGTAAAGCCATAAATGCAGATCACTCCTCAGCCATGTGGACTGTGTATGAATTCCATCTGGGCTGGAATTGTACATTAGTGATTAATGCCCAGCATAGTTGCCCTCAGCTGGATCCTGAGCATGCCGTTGTGAAGAGAAGAAAATATAATGGTTTCTTATTGACTTCAGGGTTCTCAAGCTGCATATAGTTTGAAAATTATAAACTATTCCACGAGGAGTAAAATCTTCGCTTATGTTATTGTTGATTTCCTGTAACTTCTTCCTGTGTTCAGTTCATAAGGTGTTTTTAAATTAGACACATCCATGCATGTCCAGTTGGCCACCCACTGTCCACACGCATCCAACTGCTTGTGCGATGGTAGTACGTGGAGATGCACGCTTCTGTGACCCACGCAACGGCCACTCGTAGCCATGCACTTAGCACTCCTGAAAAATATGGAGTTCCCCGTTCTGGGGTAGAATGGCCGCCTCTGTGGAGGGGGCAACCATGCTGCGAGCCGCTCATTTGAAGCATTCTCCATGCACGTTACATGCATGAGGGCCTCACAGCTGTGCCACTCAGTGGCCACGGACACCCCTTCCATAGCACGCATTTAAAAACACCCACAGTCTCTTATTCCAATGAGAGGACTAAGAATCAGGTTGTATTGGCAACAAATAAAAAGGTTACACCTTGGATATGGGGGTTTTCCTCCGTAAAGTTTAATGGGAGTGGATTTGTTGCTGTGAGATGTATTCCGTAAAGTACATGCCACTTTGCCACTTCCTGCTATAGTGCTCTAATTACATACAGTAATACCACAAATCAAAAAAGGCAGGACGAAACCAAACAAATGCCTGTATGGCTGAATGGTTACATTAAGGATGAGCTAAAAAGTTGTCTTTCCCAAAATGGAAAAGTGTTCCAAATAAGGTAAATAGGAATGAACCTAGACTTTGGGTGCTTTTAGACAGACAGCTCCCATGTCTCTGCTCTGCCTCACCACATGGATGGTGGCCCATACATGTGCCAAGATCCACATCAGTTCCCTCGATGCAGCCTACCTTGCTCCTTTAACAATCATACCAAAATGTGTTAAATAATGCAAAAAATTATCATCTGCACACACAACCCCATTATTCATCCCATACACAGTACCTGCCTTACTGGTTCAGTAGTGGGCAGGAGCAGCAGGCCCCTGACCTCGATTACCCACTGCCCAGATATCCCAGAAATATCAAGGTAATAGGTCATGTGACTTCTCCCGGCCCGCATCCAAACTACCCACTCGAGGGCAGAGCTAAACTTTCCAAAAGTAGCACAAGAAATGGAACAGCCCTTTGGCATTATCTTATCAAAGTAAAATTTGCCCTAAAAAACAAAACCTAATAAGTTAAAGTCCAGGGGATGGACCGGGAACAGGAAAAATGCTGACTTTGTCACTCTTGGCCATCATGGCCCCTTTGCTACATGATCTAACCATCTCAGCTGCCCTAACAAAGGGAGCATAGTGACCTGAGCATAGCTCAGCAGGTACTGCATCATTCACAGATGCCCCGTGGGGGTAGGACAGGTAGTGTATTAGCCGACACTTCCCTGGTGCCTTCTTTGGGACCGCTCCCAACACAACAGGGACACTTTTAAGCTTTCCATTGGGAAGGTACTGAAGAGGCCCCCACCCTGCCTTCGACTACCTCTTCACAAATCTTTGCTTCAACAATGAGCGCCAAACCAAAAATCAATTTCAAATGGGGGAGGGGGGATTTAGTGTTCCCTCACGGCTCTAAAGGGGATCCTGAAACCCCAACAAAAACTGTCAAGAATGTGGTTCTCTGCTTGCTTGATGGGGTAAATCACTCCTCCAGGACTTCATATCTGACAGGGGTTGGAGCTCCCAACAGAACGCTGAAAAGCTGTGCTGAGCCCACCTCTTCCCTTCAGCTCCCCCCACCTATCTGTTTCCAGCCCCATACAAGGTGATCAAATGAGTAAACCTGTGCAAATCAACTACAGTACTCCTCCCTGTTTCCAGAAGGGAAGGAGAAGCTGAAGGGAAGAGGTGGGATCCGCGCAGTTTTTCAGCATCCTTATTGGCTGCTCAGACTCCTGCTAGCCAATAAAATGCTAAAATATCAGCTGAATCTGCCCCCTCATTCCTGAAAATTTGCCATCTGAAAGCTTTCCCACCGGGACAGCTACCAGCCCCAAGCAAGGTAAGAAAGCCGGGCACGGAACAGCATGGCTTCCTCCTCCCTCCCTCTCCCCATCACTCTCACTCTCACTCTCACTCTCACTCTCACTCTCACTCTCACTCTCACTCTCTCACTCTCTCTCACACACACACACACACACACACACACACACANTCTCACACACACACACACACACACACACACACACACACACACACACACACACACACACACACACCCATTGCTCCAGGCGCTATGGGAACTCCTACCCTTACACATGTCACCCATTTGCCTAGTAGTCATCTGTGCCCCAAACCCACCTCACCGACCCCTGTGGGTACCATATATTGTCCAGTCATACCAACCTGTTGAAGCCTTGTTGCACTAGCAGTTGCACTCCCTGTTGGACTAGCTGCTGAGTCCCCTGATGACCCTGCTTCTGAACCCTCTTTCTGGCCCAGGTGTTGTGCCTGTAGTGGACTGGCTGCAAAGCCATATGCCACATGCCTAAGGACCCTGTCCCACCACTCGTCGGTGGGTTTGCCTCACCTGGGCATGGTACCTTGGGGCTCCTGCTGGGACTTGGCTACGCATCATCCCTGTAACAAGATGGTGTGTGAACGCACATTCTACCCCTCCCCGTGTGGCATGTTACTAGGATCATATGCACACTGGGTGACCTCCACCTGCTCACTTACTTCACGGGGGAGTGTGGCAGTGCCTACGCAGCAGCGCCCCCCACGTGACTTGGAGGGTGGGGCAAAGGAAAACGTGCGCAAGCCGCAGGGGCGGTTGGGAACAACCCAGGCTGGGAGCAGGATGCTTGCCGCTCTGTCTCCTCCCTGATCTCCCGGAGGTCGGAGGCAGAGACGCTGCGCAGCAGAGCAGCAGACCGGGCCAGGCTCCAAGCCATAAGGCAAAGTCCAGCAGAGACACCAGGGTCAAGGGGGAATGTTTGTGGATGCTGTATTGCACCCTCACTGCAATTAAGAGAGTTGCAGAAGTTTAATGTCTGTGAGTACTTGGGCCAGGCGCCCACAGTCCCTCACCCCATAGGCCTCCCACTGAACCCGGCCCACGGGGGATACCACGTGGTGTCAGAAGTGGACTCCACAGTCCAGTGAAGGTGAGAACCAACCTCCTGCTTATGGAGCATTTCAAGCCCCCTCTCCCCCTCAGCTTCGATGGGAACCTGGGCGAGAAGTGGCCAAGGTGGGAGCAACAGCTAAGCCTCTACCTCATAGTCACCGGGACGGATGAGAAGGAGGAAGAATATAAAGTGGCAGTGGCGCTGCACTGCCTGGGGGAGAAGGCCCTAGACATGTACAACACACTGCCAGATGTGTTTGCAGACCCTGCCAGCAAGACCCTGGCGGAGCTCCTAACAGCAATGAAGAACTACTGTGTCCCCAAAAAGAACCCTGTGTTTGAGCACTATCAGTTCTGGCAGCTCCAATACAACAAACTAGCAGGGATTGACCCGTTCCTCACTGCCCTGCGAGGGAAGGCCCAGCACTGCGAGTTCAGGCCAACCATAGACCTTATGCTCAGGGACAAGATCGTATTCAGCATCCCAGACCCCAAGTTGAAGGAGAGGCTATTGGAGAAGCCAGACCTCACCCTGACCTAGGCTCTGGACATGTGCCGCATGAAAGCCATTACGAGGGCCCAAGCATCAGTGATGTCTGTGGAGCCGCGAGTACTAGTGGTAATCCCCCGGCCCCCACCCACTCCGCAACAGCCTCTGCCTGCGCTGGAGACCAGCCCCACCCCGGTGCGGGACACAGAAGCCACCAGATGCTCCTGCAGGAGATGCGGGCACCAGCACGGCCCACAGCAGTGCCCTGCCTATGGCAAGACATGTCGCAGGTGTGGAGGAAAGAACCACTTTGCAAAAACCTGCAGGGCCAACCCCCCGCGCAAGCACAGTGGACGCAATGTATGTAGGAGCCATGACCTCTCCTCACCTGGAAAACACCCAGCACTCAGTAAGCCCCTGAAGATGCACACTCTGGGTCGCAGGACACCCGGTCACATTCAGTTTGGACACAGGGGCAGAGACAAACACCATCCCTCCCCAAGTGGCCAGGACCTGCCGGGTATAATGCTGGTAGCCATTGGCGGGGGACGAATCATAGCCAAGGCGAAGCTCCTCGTCCAATGCTCCACCCCAATCACCAGTGTGCAGCTCCCACTCTACGTTATCGACACACAGGACCCCCCACCCCACTGCTTGGCCAGAAAGCCTGCATTGCCCTGTACCTACTCCGTCGAATATACTCGCTGGTGCCGAACCCACTGAACAGAGAAGGCAGCATCCTGGCCAGCTATGCAGACGTGATGGGAAGCCTTGGTCGGTACCCAGGGGCACACTACATATACCTGGACCTGTCGGTGCCCCCCAAGATTCATGGATGCCGTAAAATCTCATTTGCCGTGCAGGAGCAGTTCCGTACCACACTGGCAGACCTTGAGGCAGTGAAGGTAATCTCCAGGATAACCAAACCCACCCCTTGGGTGAGTAGCTTGGTGGTCACTCAAAAGAAGAACGGCTCCCTGCGAATTTGTCTTGATCCGAGGGACCTAAACAGAGCAGTCCTTCGACAACAGTTCAACATCTTAATGGTAGGATGTCCAGTGGAAGCTGGCTGGAAAATCCATATTTACCATCCTCGACAAGAAGGATGGCTACTGGCAGGTGGCACTAGACAGACCGGTGGCGGAGCTGTGTACATTCAACACTCCATGGGGAACATACCACTTCAACAGGCTGCCCTTTGGGATCAAGTCAGCTACTGAAGTGTTCCAACAGAAGAACCATGAGAGTTTTGGGGACATTCCTGGGGTACACATCATAGCGGATGATATTCTAATTGTGGCCTCGTCTATGGCAGAGCACGACCACATCCTGAAACAGGTGCTGCAGCGAGTCCAAGAGAGTCAGATTCAACAAGGAAAAAATCCAATTCATGGTCGAGCGAGTGAAGTATATGGGCCTTTTCTCTTCCGGTGAAGGGGTCCAGCCAGATGAGGACAAGGTGGAGGCTGTCCAGAAGCTCACAGCACCTCAAGATAAAAAGGCGGTACAACGAAACTTGGGCACCATACAATACCTTGCCCAATACATCCCAAATGAGTCAGCCATGACCGCACCATTGATAACCCTCCTGCATAAGGAAGCAGAGTAGGCCTGGGATACCAATCATCAACAAGCCCTAGATGCTTTAAAACAAGCCATCTCATCAGCCCCTATACTGCAATACTTTGGCCCGAGTAAGCGGTCTGTCATACAGGCGGATGCTTCCAAAGATGGCATGGGGGCATTCCTGTCCCAAGATGGTCACCCCATTGCATACGCCTCACGATCGCTCACAGCAGCTTAGAAGAACTATGCTCAAATTGAGAAGGAGCTCCTGACTATTCTCTTCACCACCGTCAAGTTCCATCAGTACATATACGGGACCACGGTCAAGGTCCAGTTGGATCACAAGCCACTGGAAGCTATCATGGGGAAGCCCATAGGACAAGCCCTAGTCAGACTGCAACGCATGCTGCTCCAGCTCCAAAAATATGACCTGGAGCTGAAGTACACAAGGGGCACCAGCATGCACATTGCAGACACACTGTCAAGAGCTCCTATTCGCTCATCAGTGTCATCTACGGAAGACCTTCAGGGAGAAAAGGTCATATACCACACCAAGATCACGATGCCCCTGAGCGACCCACTCCTTCGCCACTTTCAGGATCACACCCAGAATGACCCAGTCCTGAACAGCCTCCGGACCCTGTATGACCATGGGTGGCCCTGACACGTGAAGTAAGTGGCACCACCACTCAAACCATACTGGTCCCTCCGACATGACCTGTGGCTGGAGGACGGTCTACTGATAGTAGGGCACAAGATCATAATCCCCAAGGAAGCCAGACAGGACATTCTGCACATGGTACACATCCCCAACCAGGGGGGCCAGCAGTCCAAGGCCCTCATGTACTGGCCAAACATGGCAAGGGACATTGAGCAGTGGGTAGCAGACTGCAGACCATGTCAAGAAAGGCAGCCTGCTCAGCCGGCGGAACCCATGATATTGCATCACATACCAAAACTACCATGGCTTAAAGTGGCTGTGGACATCTTTGACCTGCAAGTGCAATCATACTTGGTGATCGTGTATTACTTCTTCAAATACCCGGAGGTAATACATCTACCAGACAAAACGGCATTCTCCATCATCGAGCGGTTGAAGGCAACCTTCGCATGCCATGGGATCCCCAAAGAAATGGTCTGCGACCACTCCCCGTTTGCCTGTCAAGCAATGCAGCAGTTTGTTGCAGACTGGGGCCTCTCGCTTATGCACTGCAGTCCGACGTACCCCCAATCGAACGGACAAGCGGAGCGAATGGTGCAAACGGTGAAGGCCATGCTCAAGAAGGCCATGAAAGATAGGACAGACCCGCGCTTGGCCCTGCTCCATCTGTGCAACACCCCTATATCGGGCACACCTTTCAACCCAGCACAATTTCTCATGGGATGTGTACTTCGCAGCACTCTCCCAGCGACTACCCCAGGGTGCGCATGTGATGCTCCGTAGATGACAAAAGAACCAGAAGGCATGCTATGATAAACGGACATGACCTCTACCGCCCCTCGCTGTCGGGGACACGATCCTCATGGCCACACCCACCAGCTGGCATCCGGCCATGATGATTGTGAAACACTCAGAATCCCGCTCTTACGTGGCAAAAACACCCCAGAGATCCAGATACCATCAAAATCGATGTCACTTGAGATGAGCAGAGGGCCCCACGGAGCCAAGCACCTTCAATGACCCCCCAGAACAACAAGACACCACGTCGCCAAGCGACCAACGCGAGCAGCCCCAGGGCCCAAAGCATGTGAACTTCAACCTGTAATGGTCAGTGCCCTCACTGTTGACCCCCCCCGACATGACACAGATGTCGGGTGACATAGTGGGGGCCCCCCAGTACCAGAGAGAGTCGGCATCACCATGCCAAGGACGGGTGAGGACGCATAGAGAGACACGCCTCCCTACACGCCTTCAGGACTACTATGTGGGACAGTGGTAAAGACTGCCTCCAACGATGAGTCATGTACTTGTGACCTCTGACTCTGACATGCATGCAGCTGTTTCAATGTTCTCGTTTTCATTATGACTAGTATTTATTTACTTAAAAATTATATTCCGCCCCTCCTGCCCACAGGACAGCCTGGGGCGGCGAACAACATTCATTAAAATTATATAAAATTTTAAAAACAATTTAAAATACAGTATGTGGGGAAAACCCCCCATCCCCACCCCTCCCCTCCCCCTCGCCAAAAGCCTGACAGAACAGCCAGGTCTTACATATATACCGAGTCCAAGACAGCAGGAGAGTGGGAGCCAGGCGAGCATCCTCCAGGAGTGAATTCCACAGCACAGGGGTGACCACCGAAAAAGATCTAACATCGGTGGCCACCCACCTCACCCAGGGAACCTCCAGAAAGGCTCCCACAGATGATCTCAAGGGTTGCATGGGCACATGAGGAGTGAGGCGGTCCCGCAGATAAGCAGGGCCCAGGTCGTGAAGGGCTTTAAAGGTTAAAACCAGCACCTTGAACCTGGCCCGGTGCTTTATAGGCAGCCAATGCAGAGCCCGGAGCACTGGTGTCATGTGCTCCCTGCGACCCGCCCCCGTCAGGAGACGGGCCGCGGCATTCTGCACCAGCTGCAGCCTCTGGACAAGCTTCTCGGGCAGCCCCATGTAGAGCACATTGCAGTAATCCAGCGTCGAGGTGATGAAGGCATGAATGACAGTTGCGAGGTCGGAGTCTGAAAGATATGGCCAAAGCCGCCGGACAAGATTTAACTGCCGAAACGCACTCCCCGCCACAGCCCCAACCTGAGATTCCAGGCTGAGCCGCGAATCAAGGAGCACACCCAGACTCCGCACTTGAGACACCATGGGGGGATGAACCCCCCCAACAAGAGGCGATTCAACCACCCCAACCCCTTGCCCACCAACATCACCTCCGTCTTGTCAGGATTCAATTGCAGATGGCTCAACCTCATCCAAGCCTCCACAGCTGACAGGCACTGGGAAAATAAGGAGACTGCATGGCCTGGGTCGATGGAAAAGGAGAGGTAGAGCTGAGTGTCATCAGCATACTGATGACACCTCATGCCCTGAAACCCCCTCACGATCTCCCCTAACGGCTGCATATAGATGTTAAACAAGAGGGGGGACAGAATGGCACCCTGCGGGACTCCACACGTGAGGTCCCGGGGGGAAGACGTACACTCCCCCAAGACCACCCGGTGAGTTCTCCCGGCCAGGAATGAACGAAACCAGTCCAAGACCGTTCCGCCAATTCCAGCACGGTCCCGCAGGCGAGTCACCAACACCTCATGATCGACTGTGTCGAATGCAGCCGAAAGGTCTAGCAGGACCAGTAAGGTCTGACGACCCTGGTCCAACGCCAGACGGAGATCGTCAACCAAGGCCACCAATGCCGTCTCCGTACCATACCCAGGCCGAAACCCAGACTGGGAGGGATCAAGGAAACCGATGTGGTCCAGATGCTCCTGGAGCTGTCGTGCCACAGCCCGTTCAATAATCTTCCCTAAAAAGGGAAGATTAGAGACCGGCCGATAACTGGCAGGAGCATCAGCGTCAAGAGATGGTTTCTTGAGCAGGGGTCTAACCACAGCCTCTTTTAGGCAGTCAGGCACCCTGCCCTCCCGAAGGGAGGCACCAACCACCCCAGCCAACAACAGCCGTAACGTCTCCTGGCTGGCTTTCACCAGCCAGGACGGGCATGGATCTTGCTCACAAGTAGTGGCACGAACAGATCCCAACAAGGAATCCACATCGGCAGGCGACACCATCTGAAACCGATCCCACAAAACAGGACAGGACGGGGCATCCATAGCCCCAAGATGATCCTCTGCAATAACTGTGGTGCCGAAATCGTGGCGGATGCGAGCGATCTTATCTACAAAGTACTCGATAAACCGGTCACAGCGGTCACTGGATTGCTCCAGGTCCAGGCGGAGACAGGCAGGACTGACCAAGCCTTTCACCACCCGGAAAAGCTCCGCTGGACGTGACTTTGCAGATGCAATAAGAGCAGCAAAGAACTGCTTCTTTGCTGCCTGCACCGCCACAGCATAAGCCTTTAAACTGCTCTTATGCTGCGATCGATCATACTGGTCGCGAGTCCGGCGCCACCGTCGCTCTAACCGCCTGCTCTCCCGCTTCAAACACCGCAGACCCTCAGTAAACCAAGGAGACCTGCGGGAGACTCGAGAGGGCAGCGGACGCCTGGGAGCCACCCTGTCTATGGTCTCGGCCAACAAGGTGTTCCAGAAGGCTACGAGATCATCGACAGAGCGGGTGTCAAGGTCCAGGGGAAACTCCCCCAGAGCATTCCGGAACTGATCCGGTTCCATAAGTCTCCGGGGGCGGACCGATCTAATAGGCTCTGCACCCTGCCGGGGGCTATCATGTGCCAGGATGCATGCCTTGAGGAGGAGTATAGATATGCTCGTTACATAGGTGAGAGGCAGCTTTGCCACTGGACAGTGGGGATGTGGCGGCACCTGCGCAGCAGCGCCCCCCACGTGACTCGGAGGGTGGGGCAAAGGAAAACGCGCGCAAGCCGCAGGGGCGGTTGGGAACAACCCAGGCTGGGAGCAGGACGCTTGTCGCTCTGTCTTCTCCCTGATCTCTCGGAGGCCGGAGGCAGAGATGCTGCGCAGTAGAGCAGCAGACCGGGCCAGGCTCCAAGCCACAAGGCGGAGCCCAGCACAGACACCGGGGTCAAGGGGGAATGTTTGTGAATGCTGTATCGCACCCTCACCGCAATAAAGAGAGTTGCAGCAGTTCAGTGTCTGTGAGTACTTGGGCCTGGCACCCACAGTCCCTCACCCCATAGGCCTCCCACTGAAACCGGCCCACGGGGGACACCACAGGGAGGGGCATCGATACCATCCCAGCCCCTGCACACTACATCATCATTGTATCCCAGCCCGCCAGCCTGGCCTGCAGCAGCTTGTTGCCATCTTCTTCATTCCCTGCACTGTGTGTGAGGTGTGTGTGTGTGGCGCAGAAGGCCCTCCTTCCCCTATTCTTACTCTACTCCAGGTATGGCTCCTGGGGGGATACCACAACTTCTCCCCTTGGAGGCCCTGGGAGGGGCTTTTCGAGCCCTAATGTTGCACCTACCCTTGGCCATGGCTGTTGGTAATACAGTCCTTCAAGAATCCTATCAGCACCCGCCCTGTGGTTTTTTAAATGTTTTATTACAGAGTAAGGAGTGTCAGGCTGCAGCCCTGAAGCTTGGGTGTTGGCTGCCTTCCCCTCAGCCACCACCTGAATGATTAAAGTTCCTCAGGAGGCTGAGAAGGTTGAGGTAGGCTAGCCCCCCAAACTCCCCTGCTGTGGCTAGGTGCTGAGAAAGAAAAGTCAGGGAGGGGAAAGCCTATTACCGCAATGGGGGAAGGGCTCCCATAACAACCTGCTTCCAGCCCGCACTGCCTAAGCGTTCCAAGGTCCTGCGGAGGGGTGGCAAGGGGATGAGCTACTCCCTGGCTACTGCAGTGCTCACTCTGGGCACCAGAAGCCTCCTGCACTGCTCCGCTGCCTTTCTCCCTCACTGGTGAGTGAGTCCTGGCCTGCTCTCGCATCCCACTGCCTCAAAGTCCTGCCGTTCCTTGGACAGTTCTGCGGACATCCTTCGTGTTATCAAGTCAGATCCATCACCTTGTGAGCCCACCCAGCCCAGGGGCCTAAATCCCCTCTTCAAAGAGCAGATCTCATCCCACACCTTCCCGCCTAAATTCCCCGAATGACTGAATAAAAAAAACCTTTATTTTATTTGCTGTAAGTGAAAAGTTATTGGCAATATTAACAAAACAAACAAGCATAACACATCAAACATCATTCCTCATTACAAAACCTAAATTTACAAACAATAGTACTAAGAATAATACAATTAAATCCAAATTTTAACTCCAGCCTTAATTTATCCAAATCGGCAATAAGCAAACCTATCCCAAGTCCTCTTCTAATTCCAGTAGAAGGACTCCCCAGGCCTCCTCCATACCTTCCCAAGCTCTTTTGGGCTTCTCACAAATGAGGCCAAGTTACCAAAAACCGCCACTGCCAGAGTCAATTCTGAGGCTCTTGCATCCAGACATAATTTAAGACGATCTACAAAAGGATGCCTTATTTGGGAAATTCCCTGAATGGAGCAACTGCTCCAATTGAAACGCTGACCTCCGCCCTTCCCCCTTTAGTCTAATTTCTCCCTTTCCCATCACTAACTGGCAAGGAAAGGGAAGGAGGAAGGGGACCAAAGATGCCCTGCCAGCACCCTCTGCAGCCTCCTTCCCTAAAAGCGTGATGGGAATTATCACTATCCACATCACAGATTGTAGGGGGATGGGAATTTCTTGTGGTTTTTCTTTATTTTTTGTTAATACCAGGCCTGATTCTCTTGTCATTTACGCTGGTTAATAATCTGGATTGGTGTTGCTGAAATTGTGCTGGATGAAATGGGTGCACATGAGATGATCATCAGGTCCTGCTCTACGTATTTTGCTGTCTTCCCAAGGAACCCTAACTATTTGCAATTCCCCCTTTTTACAGCAACAGCTCTACATTGGCTCAACTGTTGGCATTTCTCAGCTTCCCCTGCACCGCTGTGATGTGTATGGAAAAGCATGTGCTGAGTGCTGTCTTGCTAGGGACCCTTACTGTGCCTGGGATGGCTCTTCATGCTCTCGTTACTTCCCCACTGCTAAGAGGTAGGGACAGTTTCAAATATCTGCATTGCATGTTTCTTGCCTTAACTGATGATCTTAAGTATGACCCTGGAACTTTAGAGGTTTTTCGTGGGATGGTTAGCCCTTTCCATTCCAAGAGAAACACAGTTGTGGGAGTTACAAGTAATATCAAGTCTTGGTTGATTTAAAGTGCATGTTGCTACTTCTTGGACTGGCTGGGAAATACCACGGTCAGAAATAACATCCCTGAAATGAGAAATATTTGTTTCTTCAATCATAGAAAATGTCGTCAAAGAGATCGCTTTTCCCTAACACAAATTAAAAATAACTTTGGATCCAATCATACAATTGGCACACACTTAAGATGACATAGCAGAACAATTATAGCCTTTGCAGTACTGCCCTAGGTTTTCCAAAGCTGCTGTGATGCTAAATGAATGTTGAAAAACTTGGAAGCCTCTAAATTTATGTTACATAAACTGGGCCTAACGTTCCATTACTCACCATTTTATGTAGTTATTTAAACTAATGCAAAACACCCTTAAAAATGTATCACTGTGATTTGGTACCATATTTCTAGTATTTTTAAAGGCCATGCAGCATCCACACTTACATATCCTCAGTCGCAATGTCACATATACATGTCTTTAATCTGCACTAGACTTGTCATATTGTTTTTTAAGCTCTGACTTCAGACATGAGGATAAATTCTAATCCTAGTTCAGTGTCAATCTGGAATAAACCTCAAAAAATAGTAGAATTTCCCTAAATAAACACTGGTGAAAAACTGAGCTGAAATTGATCCATCGTTATTGTTGCTGTTTATATGTTACAAGCAACGTCCCTGGTGCTGTACAGTCATTAGAGAAAGGTCTCTACCGTCATGTCTGTCTAACTGTTATTAGTTCTCTGGGGAGAAAGAAGGGTACGGGGTCTGTATTTCTTTGTTCTGCCTTTGGCATGCCAGCAGAGGTGCTCAAGGGATAGCATGCTTGCACTTATGTACACTTCCCTGCTGTTTCACTATTTTTGATCTAATTCCTGTTGAAGCCAATGGGAGTTTTTGTACTGATTTCAGTGAAAGTTGGATCTCCCAACACACAGGCATCCATTCTGTTTCTCTAACACAGAATAAATCCTCATGTTCTCTCCTCAGCTGGTGCATTTTTTCACTTCCCCTTACTATGGACACTGTGCTGTTTGCACAAAGCCCTGAGTAAATAGTCAAACCTTACATGCTCTTAGCTGGAGTGATAGGGAAAGCCAATTCCACAACGGATTGCCCCTGAGAATCGCGCACATGCAACTGTATTCCTTCCATGCTCAACTCTAGGCTTTTAGTATCTTCAGTATAGCGATAATGACATGATGAATGATTGTCTCTATGGTTCACTTCAAAAGTACTATTTTAGTATAGTCTAAACTTTGACAACACTTGGCCAACTAGCTGATTCTGCCAATAAAGCATCATTAAAGTTAAGGGGTGCCAGCAGGCATGGTTTTCACAAAGTTACTTGACTTTTATGTTATTTCATGTTATTTCATAGATCTGAAATCTCAACTTTGTTTGCACCTAATCCTCTTTTGCTCTCTCCTGACTTTTAAAATCCCTCTCTGTTTCTTTTATAACACACATAAGCGTTTACCATCTAAACACAGCTTTGCTTGGTTTGTTCCTTTCTTCCTTTCTAAATGAATCTCCTTTTCGTTGACTGAATTGGGTTTTGTGTTGCAGCTGCTTTGTCACAAAAGAAATGGGTAACCCAGTCCTCAAAGCTTGTTGCCAATGCAAGCCCCATTGAAATGAGTGAGACTTAAGCTGGCAAAGCACTTTAAGTTTTGGAATGAGTACAACACTTGAGAACAAAACAAAACTTTATATATATTTTTAAAAAAGTTTTGTCTGTAAAATACTATTTGTTGTGGGGTTTTTTTTTTAAAAAAAGATGAAAACATTTCCTGTGCAAAGGGAACCAGAAGCCAATCAATCTGAAAGGAGATCATTGCTAAAAAGTTAGAATTCATAGGACGGTGATTAAAAACTAAGCCTGTCACTGAAGCCACAGAATTTGTTCCTGGATACCAAATTGTAGGATTTTTATTATTCTTACAATAATTATTCTTATTCCAGTTATTCTTCAGCTCCATCATAAAGACATTTCCAGATATGCACACACAAATCCTTAGATTTAAGTTCAGATCAGATTCTGATAGACCAGCAGAGATTGGACATAAACGTAAATGTATTAGAACTTTGGTAACATACTGGAGCTTTTTTCCTGTTCTTAACCATGACCATACAATCTGTTTTCACCCAAGATGGTGACATTTAAATTTTCTGATCTTTTCAATAAGCATTAAGTGACTGGTTGTGCTTTCTTCATGTTGGACTCTTATTGATCTGAATGTCAGCACACCAAACCGTTAATTTATTTATTTATTTATTTAATTTATTTAATACATTTATTAGCCACTCTCCATGCCTATGGCATCCCGGGGCGGCGTACAATTCAATAAAAACAACAAAAAATAAAAGTACTTTAAAAATCCAAACAATTTAAAAACAGGGTCGGATATACAAATAAAAATAGAAAGGTAAGGGGGGGAGAGAGAACCCTAACCCTCCTCCCCCCCTCCTCCCCAAAGGCCTGGGCGAACAGTCAGGTTTTACAAACCCGCTGGAATGTCAAAAGGTTCGGGGGGGCGGCTAATAAATGTATTAAATAAATTAAATAAATAAATAAATTAACAGTTTGGACATTCAGATCAGTAAGATCAATTTAGCCACAAACATTATCTCCAAGAGGATTTACAATAACATCACAGGAACTTTATGCAATAGATAAATGCATTGATCGGAAACATTGACTGGCAAGTGTAAAGAAGTTTATAATAAGCTATTATAAATTTGTAAATTACAGCAATGAAGCAGTTCCTTTTTGCTGCAGTGATCTTGGTGTGGTGCTGATTCTCGTATAGCTCTGAATAAATAATATAATAAAATAATTATTAATAATAATAATAATAATAATAATAATAATAAATAACCCTTTTTGTATTGCCTCACAAAAGCAAAAGTTGAATGCTAAGAAAGTCAGTAACACTTTCTAATGTGTGTTTGTAGACGTACCAGGCGGCAAGACATCCGAAATGGGGACCCTCTTACTCACTGCTCAGACCTACAGCATCATGGTAAGTTGCATCTATTTCTTCCAGGGACAGCCTCTTGATATGTAATATATCCTGTTCAGAATGGGGCATTTAGCAAAAAGCATGAAGTAGGATAGCTCATTAGATAAAATTACGTGACCTTTGGAGGTGTACCCTTGCTCAGGGTGAAAATAGACATCATGCTAACTTCACTTTTAACCCCACTTTAACATTCGTACGCATGCTGCAGGGCTGTATTGGTGCCCTATGCAGCCCTGACAACATGCGTGAGAAATGGTAAAGCAGTAAGTGCAGTTAGTGTTATATCTGTTTTCACCCTCTGATTATTTTAAATAATCTGATTATTTAAATCGGATTATTTAATAAATTATTTTAAATAATCAGATCAGCTGTTCTGTAGCCTTGCTTTTCTGTGGCTACTAAACACACTCAAAATCATTATATTTAGTGTTGCACGTGACAGGGTTTCATACAATAATCTATGCCAGGGATGGGGAACTTCAGGCCTGCAGCCCAAATGCAGCCCACGGCTAGTTTTTATTTGGCCCCTTTCCAGTTCCTGCATCTAACCCCCCTGGATCCATTTCCTGCCCCATATCATTAAACAACTAAATTCAGCGAAAGAGAGCAATGCCGAGGGCAGCATGCACACAAAGATATAGGCACAGCTCCATGATCTAGACCCTCCTCTTCCTGAGCGCACCTGCACTCCCAGCTTCTATGCAACCCTCCGAGCTTGTGCTCATTTTCAGAGTATTCCCTGGGAGAGAAAAGATTCCCCATCCCTGCTCTATGCATATAAAATGAAAAGGGTTCCTATGGTGCATCAGCACAGTTGTTATCATTTTTATTATCATTTTTTCTCCATTTTTGGTCTTATTTTATTGATTTTTTTTAATCCATTGTTAAGTAGATTAACCAGATATTTGTTTAGTATAAGTCCTGCCCTGGCGACATGTTGGCAAATGAGACCGTCTTTCTCCAGCTACACAATTTGTGGTCAGACACAGCAGAGTCTCCTCTCTAGATCATAAAAAACTCAACTTTTTACCTACCAGAGAAGAACATTTAGACAATACTTCCCTCTGCTGGAGAGAATCAATTACTGTCTGTTTTGTTACATCCGTGAGCCTGATTTTAGTTAAACCACTTCATTGATGTCAGCGAAATATAGAGATGGCTGAAACTGGAGAAGTTCCCTAACAATTTAAACGTCTTCAACTCACTATAGTTAGAGCAACTAATCCATCCTCAAGTTAATGAATTATGCATCATACATTACAATATATTGCACCATTCTCCTACCTGCTTTTTGGATAAGATGTAAGATTACTGGAGCATTTGGAACTATGCAGGTCTGTTATTATCAAATCTAGGAAACCTTGCAAAATCATACCCAATTAACTGCCAGGTAGAAAGAACAAGACAAAGAAACAGATTCAGTGTGCAATCTTATGAACAGAAAACATGGCTTCGAGGGGCCGCCAGTTTCTTAATACCTACCATCAGCACACCCTGAAGAAATGTTATGGTTGCCACACTACGGGTGTTTTCGAATGAGACAATAGCCCACTTGGGTCTGTATTTGGTTCATGCATCCCCCACTCACATTTTTAGCACATAGCGCTAGAGCTAAAAAACAAGCAGCCCCCTGCCTGCATTTCAGGTGCTGGCAGTAGCCGCCACTGGTGGCATCACTCAGTGCTTTCCCTCTCCCCAGCCTTGGCTCTGATGGAAATGGTGGAGGTCACAGCCAAAGAAAGCTTTTTTCCTGGTCATGAACCCCCTTTCCATCAAAAGCAGTGCTTGTGTGCTTGGGCGGCTACAAGAGGAGAAGATTCTTCCTGCACCCCCACTCTCTCCTCTTTCAGTTGCTTATGATCGCTCTTTCCCCTTGCAACTGCCCAAGCACATAAGCCCTGCTTCTAATGGAAAGAGGAGTCACGACCAGGGAAGTAGTCTTCTCTGGCTCTGACCCCACTTTCCATCAGAGCTCTCTCCTCTCACAGCCACCTGTCTGTTGAGAGAGTGCAATCACTCTCTCCTCTAGCAGTCGTGCTAGGCGAGACTCTATGGTGCTGGCATACCTGGATGCTAGCAAGGCAGCAGGCGAACCTATTTAATGAGATGCAGCAACTGGGCACGCATTAGCATGCACGGGCCTGCACAGTGGGCCTGCAATGGCCTTGGATGCCGCCGTGAGTATGGAGTGAGTGGGGGACGTGTAGGGGTGCAGGCTAACATCTGGCGAGCATCTAATAGATGGGCAGGCAAACACTAGGGATGGGAATACTAATTTAGTATTAATACTCAAGTGCACTAAAGTAGGCACTTTAGTATTAATACTAATAGTACTAAAGCAAGCAGAAGATACTAAAATTCTGTTTAGCATTTAAATTTGAAAACGTCACCTTTGCCATTTGTCATCTGCTGGGCTCTGTTTGGCTTGTTTTCCACCGCTCTGCATCTTTCCCCACTGGTTAATTGCAGCCCGGTCAATTTCACCTGGGCTCTGGCAGCGCCGCTGTTCTCCCATTCTGCTCTGTCTCCCAGCTCCGCTCTCCAGCCTGGGTTACTGCTGGTGCCAGCCTTCTCCGGCCAGTCTTGGGCCCACCAACCATCCTGCAGCAGCCTCGTCTCACCTGTTCTGCATCCTGAGATCAACTTTGTTTTCTGCTTGTCCCCACCTGGACGGGGAAGAGGGCAGCTGGGGACAAGCAGAAAGCAAAATTGATCTCAGGATGAAGCACAAGTGAGACAAGGAGGGGGTGGGGTGGGGGTGGAGGCAGACAGAGAGCGCTAGAAAGTCAATTGCCATGCAGAAGTAAAATCATCCCCACCCACTAAAAGTCCTCAGCCCTGGCATTACCCCCCTAACTCAGTGCCACCCCCAACCCCAGTACCAGCCTCCCTTAACCTTTGTCCCTCACCTGGGCACAGCCAGCCTCCTCCGACCCCACAGCACCCCAGCCCAGCGCCACAAGGCACCACCTGAGCCCACGGCCACCTCCAAAACACCCCCACCCACTAAAAGCCCTCAGATCCTGGCATTGCTCCCTCCCCAACTGAGTGCCACCCATACCACACTCAAAACCTGTGCCAGACAAATACACTACACTTGACTTTAGTAGACACTTCACTATTTTAGAAACCCCATGGATCTTTGTCAGCGCACCCCCCAATGAAATGCAGAGCCAATATCTGGGTTTAAATCAGGCCGCACTCTTTATTAAAAACCATTATCAGGCCGGTGGGTAATAGCCTAAGCAATCTGGGTCCAATATGCTAGCTAATTATCAACTATATTAACTCAAGCACTGTACTGGATGTGCCTTCCAGTGGCAGTGCCAATGAACTTCAAACTTCACCCCTTCGACGGGTCGCTGGCCATGGCCGATGAGGGGGGGAGCAAGCCCGTTCTGGGCAAGAGTAAGCAGTTACCGTGTTCACAGGGTTGAGGACTGTGCCTGTCCTTACTCACATTGCTAAGACACCACTCCCAGGGACATGACCCCAGTGCATGCTATGCCCTGCATTGCCTGGATATCACCTCCCCATCTCTTAAGGAGATGACTCAAAATTTCCTATAGCCTTACCTAGTTATCGTACTATCGCATACTGGACCCCTGCCACCAAGGGGTAGTCGACACCGAACTACCCTGACTCCCACCGCCTATTCTCCAACAAGGACTGAGACACATCATCTCTTCGGTACAATTCAGGTCTCGTGTGCACAATACTCGAATGCCTAACCGTCGTACCTCCTAATCCTGCCAACCATTTCTCTATCTCTCAATTAATACTCTTCCTAGTCTTATTAACTCTACCAGGGTTCCGTGCCCCACTCCATTTTAATCTGGGGATTAAACAGGTCCAAACCATATGAACTCTTGGGAACCATTGCCTAACTGTTAACCAATCATTTTTAATACTTGTCATCAAATTCACCCCTTTCCGGGCAGGTAGGTCATTTTCACCCAGGTGAATAACTAATATCTGTGGTGCCGGCTTGTCATCCATTCTTTGCAGTGTTGGTAACAACTAGTGCCACCGCATTCCACTCCTCCCATTCCACATGATCCAAGCCCCGTCCAACAAACCCAACTGTACACCCCAAGAGGTTCTTGCAGCAGCGCTGCTCACCCAAAGCACCAGGCTATGACCCACGATCCACACCACTCTTCTATTAGCTGTGAAGGTACTATGCCTATGCCCTAATAAAATCAAGCACATTTAATAGGGTGAGGGCCTAACATACTTTGTATGTGCCTTTGATTGCCATCTACTCACCGCTTTGATTGCCTCCTCTATTAACCCAGCTGCAGCCTCTGTTGTGGCGGCTCCGATCCGAAAAGAGTGAGATCCAAATTCCCCGGGTGAAAGCCCAATTCACTGCAGGGACATACGCAGCACTGCCGAAAACTGATGACAAGTCAACAGGGTACCTTCCTTATGCAAAAACAACCTTCCAGGAAGGTGCGGGTGTATGCTCATGTACCTCCCCATCTGCACTACTGGGCAAATGGCCTCTACCTCACTCTCGTACAACTGCACCATTTGGCCCCTTCTTCTTTGGTCCGTCTTTGAATACTGAAGCCGTAGCTGCAGTGAACCCCTATCCATCCCGAGGTCATCTACCCCCACTGCCCAGCCACTGTTATCTTTACCAGATAGGGACACGATTTCGCTGATCCTGAAAGCTCAAAAAAATGTTATCACATACACCGTGGTGAACAGCTGCATTTCAAAGGCATCCCTGCATACCCAGGTAAGGACCCTGACCAACTGTTGCAATATGGGGGTAGTGATGCCGGGGGTGGATGACGCCCTGGCCCAGCTCTCCAGCATTTGCTTCAAGAAAAATCCCGTTTGGGGAGGGGTATCCCATAATTTTGCTCACAAAGGCTAGGGCTGCCATCTTGCCTGCTATAGTGCCGGCCGCCAATCCCTTATGCCTCAGTGCCATTGCAAACTGGAGCATCTCGGCTTCCATTATGGGAAATCCCGAACCCCACCCCCGGCCTACCCTGAACTGCTGAAACTCACGTAAGGCCCTTCCATATGCCCCCTGCATTCTGGAAGCCAGGGATCCCTGCACGATGGACTGCAGTTCTAAAACCCAGGCTCCACACCGCGGGCAGTAGGGGATCTGAGACATCCCGGGCATCTGGTGCTAATTCTCAAAGACGGTCCATCTGGAACCGAGAAAGGGCATCAGCTATGCCGTTGTCAATGCCAGGGACATGCTGGGTTGTGAAAAGAATGCTGTCTTTTAAGCATGCTGTCACCAATGTCTTGGCTAGGTCCATGACTCAAGGAGATCGGGAGGACAGTGAGTTCACCACATGCACCACTGCTAGATTATCGCACCAAAACTTCATGGAATGGTTCACGAATTGCCTTGCCCATGATAGGCCTGCAATCACTATTGTGAATAATTCTAGGAAAGTGAGGTCCCTGGTTACCCCCACTTGGTGCCATGCTTCAGGCCAGCATGCAGCACACCAACGTGTTCTGAAGTAGACACTAAACCCAACCCCTCCCGCAGAGTCGGATTGAACCTGAAGGTCGTCCCAGACCAGTAATCACTCTCTCCAAAAACTAACTCCGTTGAACCCCTCTAAGAATTCCAACCATGTTCTCAAGTCCTGACACATCTCACTGGTCACCCGTATATGATAGTGGGGGGATAAATCTCCCCTCAACTTCCCGTATAAGCGAGACAAGAAAGCTCTCCCCGGGGTCACTACCCGACAAGCAAAGATAAGACTTCCCACTAATGACTGCAGTACTTGGACAGTATCTTACAAGACCCCAAACTTTCTTTAATCTTCTGCCTAAGGCTGCCAACTTCTCTTCTGGTAGTCTCGAGACCATGCGCTCCATATCTAGCTCAGTTTCTAAGTAGGTTAGCCTGGTTGCAGGTCCCTCAGTCTTTTCAGGGGCCAGCAGGACACCCAGGTACTGAGCTAACCCCTGGAACATCTGAAGGGCCGCGGCACAATCACCAGATCCCGGTCGACCAAGGATCAAAAAATCATCCAGATATTTTGTTACCTCGCCCACCTGCAGCCTTCATCTAAATGCCCATTCTACTAGGGAACTGAAACACTCGAATGCCGAACATGATATCAAGCACCCCATTGGCATGGCACGATCATAATAATACTGACCCTCAAAGCAGAAACCCAACAGATGGAAGCTGGTAGGGTGCACTGGTAGCAAGCGAAATGCCGACTTGACATCACACTTAGCCAGCAGCTCACCCCGTCCTAAAGCCTTTGCTGTCTCTACTGCATCATCAAATGAAGGGTACTTAATGGTTGTCAAATAGTTCGGGATGGTATAATTCACCGAACTTCCTCTGGGACAGGTGGTGGATCATTCTAAATTCCCCGGTAGCTTTCTTTGGCACAACCCCCAATGGGGACACTATCATATTATCCATTAGGGGCTGGTCAAATGGGCCAGCCACCCTGCCTGCCTCAACCTCCTTTGCAATTTTTGCCCTAACCACGGCCTCAAGTCCCACTACTGATTTTAAATTGTGTGGGACGCCCCGGGAGTTGATTGGGCCCATCGGGATTATAAAACCATTTGTAAAGCCTTGCACCACATATTGTACCTCTGCCCGATCAGGGTGTCCCTGCAATCCCTCTCTAGCCGGTCAATTTTGACCAGCGTCGGCCCCCTTTGCTGTTCCTGCTCCTGTGGTGGGACCCTGTCTGCCTCTGCCATTACCTCCTCCTTGGTCATATTTACCTCCCTTTAGTACCCTTCTGCCGTGCTCGAAAGCAATTGCATGTGGGATGATTCTCCCAACAGCCCGAGCACGTGTGCCAGAAACAACATGTCGTTCTATTACATCTGCCAGTCTTATTGTACTCCCAGCATGGGCCTGGTCCACCTTGCCTCCCTTTCCGGCTATCCCTCCGAAGTGGTTCATTAGCTGGCGCCACCCACCCACCCTGTACTAAAGTATGGCCACTATCTGAACGGGGTGCACTCGTCGCATCGATCATACTTTCTAACCGTATGTTGTGTGCATGAATGTCTCAGCACAACCCGGGGTTGGTCGCTGCCCTGTGACGAAAGGCTTCGTCATATCACAACCAAGCCCCGGGAGGTCCAGTACCATAGGGCCTCCTCACTATATCAGCATATTTCTGCAATTCCAGACCCCACCCCGGGTAGGCTTGCATCATAACCCCCATAAATACAGAATACACTGCTGTCCAGTTAGCCCAATTTCTATCCACCTTTGGGCATTTTAATTTCTCCTTATCCTTATTGTCCTCTTGCTCAGTGTGATCCACTATCAGATTACTAAACAAGAGGGCAAGCAGATCCACGTACTCCCCCCACCATATCTTCTCTTTAGTGGCTTGTAAAGAGATATTCGCCGAACCACATCTATAATTGCCCTTCCCGGAGGGAGGGGAGGGCACGTCTCAACTTGTGCTGGCAAGGAATTAACTGACAGGGGAGTGATTCCTGGTCCTGGGGGGCTCGGCAGGATTGGCCCCGCCGTGGAAACCCCTACAGCTGATCCCGGTTTTGCTGTGCCAACTACCGTACCCTGGGAGAGGGTGATCGGCGTCACCATCACCCACACCCCGTTCATGCTAGATGGGGTTGACTCTGCCCTGCCCCATGGGCCGCCCCCAATTGCAGCCCCATTGGGTTCCTTATCCTTCCCCCTTGGTTACTGCCCAGGTTGCCTTCCTGCCCTAACGTGGTTCCACTCAATGGGGTCCCTGCTGTAGCGGGGACATGTACTGCCTCCTGGACCTGACCTGCTAATTGGTTGTTCCCACCCTGGGTATCCATCAAATTACCTGCTTCGCATCTGGCTTCCCTTTGCTATGCTGGCCCGGTGCTGGGGATTGCAGTCACGTTGCCAGCTGTCTGGGCGCTTCTTGAGCTCCACAGCTCATTTTCTAAAGCGAGGATCCGCCTCCATACCTCGTTCTCTCCATCCTGCTCAGACTGGTTCTCCTCCACATGCCTCCCTACACTCGGGGGGTGCCTCATTACTGTGAACAGAAGCAGAGACCCTGGGCCCAGCGCGCCACAAGGAGCTTGCCTGGTCGCGGGGGGGGGGATCCCCAGTCTCTGGGTACCTCCAATGCTGATAGTTAGACCCTCTGGATCCTCTATAGTAACTACTACCTGCCCCATGTTCTGCTATAAAGCGCCTGCAGCAAGAGGCCCGTTGCAGGGTCTACCCTGTGCCGATCGACCCTGTGCCTTGATGGTTCAGGTTCCCCAGCTGACCCCTACATTTCCTCCTCTTGGAGACCTACATTCTCACCCATCCGCCTGGGTTCCCCAGCTGACCCCCATGTTTCCTCCTCTTGGAAGCCTGCATTCTCACCCACCCATCCATCCATGGTAGAAATGTGAAAACGTGGCCCATGTAAAGTTGCAAACTAATGTCTTCCACTGAGGGTAAAAATAAATGAGATTAGCATGCACCAAGAGGGTGTTCTCTAGGGAAAGACTTTAGTATTTACTTCTGTTTTGTTTTTCTTTAGTATTTGTTCTGTTTTTCCTAGCACGGCTGCTATAGGAGAGGGTGATGGCACTCTCTCAGCTGACAGGACAGGATCCCAACTGCTTGGAAAGCAATCCCCATTTGCAAGGCGCTTCCACAACGCTTCACTGGTGGATTTCATATGCAGCAGCATCATACACAAACGGGTGTCTCTCAAAATTAGGCACTGTGTTAATAATCAGCAGCTTGTAGGGAAATCTTCTCCTTGTTAGCACACATTCTCAGCACATTTATTACATCAGAGGAAGAGTATTTTGGGCTATTTATCAGAGAACTCTTTCCCATCAGATTTGTTTCAGGAACTACTATTGGATTTTCGTTTGCGTTTCACAGCCAGCTGGCTTCACGACTGTTATGTCCTCATGATTCTTCCAGTTCCTTCTCTGAACTTTCCAGTCTTTCCCTTGCCTTCCCATTTTCCGTCCATGTCTTCTCATTTTTCCCCAGATCTGCTTATTCTCTTGATTATTCTATGATTTTACCCACTGGTCATCTATCCCATCAGTGTCCATATTCCACAACCATTTTTAGACCTTTCTCCTCTCTCTAGAAATTAGATTTGAAAAGCTTGTTGGTCAGCCCCTAACAATGAATGATTTCTTGTAGGGGTGTGCAATTTGTATAATTTTAGTTTGTCACAAACACACATGGAGCCCCATTCTTTTTCATAACTAAGGTAATGAAAACAAATGAATAAGCAAATAACATTAGTTTGATTTAATTCATTTTTAGTTTTTTCATTTTATTTTATTTAAAATATTATTTAAAAAAAATAAAAAAAATCACTGCACATGCACAAAATGTCTGCCAGGGCCATTCTGTACATGCACGCCCTTTTCCAAAATGGTGCTGATGCTGCCGGTGCCATTTTGGAAAAGTGCATGCATATGTAGAATGGCCTTGGTGGCCATTTTGCACATGCATAGTAAATTAATAATAATAATAATAATAATAATTAATTAATATAAAGTAAAAAGAAAAAATAAATGAAAATGGTACAGTCCTTTACGAACCCCCCACCCCAAAAGAAGAGATTTTTGTAAATGAAAACAAAAACAAATGATATGCCTTCTGCACACCCCTCATTTTTTGCTTGTGATACATTTTCTAAGGGTATGTTTATATTCTTCATAACCATGAGGCTTTTAATCACTTTTCCTGAGATTTTACATAATCTAAAAAAACAGGTTTGACTTTAGTCAACTTTCTCCGATATTCATACTGCATGTGAACCCATCACTGTTAGTTGTACCCAGACCCAACATTGGGTGAAAACAGACATGACGCTAACCACTCTTTAACAGTCCTTGGTGGTCATTTATGCATGTTTCAGGGCTGCATAGGGCACCAATACAGCCCTGCAACATGCATAAATAACCACCAAGGGTGGTTAAAGGGTGGTTAGCATCATGTCTGTTTTCACCTTTGAGGCACTCACTTTGGATGCCATTTTCACTGGAGACATAGAATGATGGACTAGGCTGAAGTTGCAATGACAGTTCTGTATCTCTTCTGGCTGCTCCCACCACCTCATCCAGTATTGGAGATCCTTCTGCATTCCATCACATCAGTCATGCTGAAGTCCTGTGCCGGACTTGGAACCCTGGTCTGACACTTCACATGCACTGAAATCCCATCTTTTACCTTCTTAAAGCCCATCCCAGGTCTATCAAGAGAGGCTCTTCCTTCCTTCTCCCTTAGGTACAGTAGAGGGAACAACTGACCTTCTCTTGTCCTCTGTTTCACTTTATCCAATTCTAAATACTCTCCATTATTGACAATTAAGGATATAAGGAGTTGCCTAACTGAGTCAGACCAATGGTCCATCTTAGCTCAGTATTGTCACAACCTGACACAGCAGCAGGGTTTCAAACAGTTCTGTAAATTTGCCACCTCTCCAAGCCTTTAAAGCCCTGTCTCAGGCTGCTTTCTGCTCCCTGGTAGTGCTGAGGTGAGAACGACTGTTCCCATACAGTTGAGCAATACCTATCTTTCAGAGGCACTTGAGACTGTTAGTCGATATTTCCTCACTTTCCATTAAATCCGTGCTTCCGCTGTTGTCAAGATTTCTGGTATTTTCGGCAATTTCTGTTAGTTTCCAGTATCTTCAGCAATCCGGCACTTTGAGTCAGTTTCTGGCATCAGAATGCAGAAAACAAGGGCTAGTTCTTGAAATACACCAGTCAGCTCTTGAAATACACCAGTCAAAACACAGTATACAAGGAGCCAGAACAAGGACCAATAAGAGAAATGAAGAAGGTTATGTAGCGAATTTACAATTGTATACAAGCCAGAAGTAGCGAACGTTGAAGGAATGCTACGTGGTGTGTATCTGCTCCAGCTTGAGAAGAATTACCGAAAGTTCCACACAATGGCAATTACCAAATGGGAATTAGCAAAATAGCAGAAAAGCCAGTAAGTTTCCTCATCTCATGACCACAGGTGAATAGTCTATTTCTGACAGAAACAGCCTTCGCTGTGATTGCTTCCCTCTCCTTTCCTACTTTGATTTCATGTGTCTTGCCTCTGATGGTTCCCCTCTTCCATTGGACTCAACTAAGAGCCTCCAAAGGGATACAGTTTTCAGATGAAGCTAAAAGATTCTTTTCTGTTTACAGAACACCCCACATACTTGTTGAAAAGTTCACAGTCCAACAGAGAGGGCACAGCAGAGCAACCTACTTTCTGTTTGTTTAGTGTTTTATAGGCCATTTGATGTTTCCTTACTAAGGGTTGGTACCAATTCCCCTACTACTTCACTTGAGCTTTGAGGGCTGAATGTCCTTAAGGGAAAACATATGATTACTGTGTCAACATCAACCAGTTGGCGTGGTTTTTCTTTCTTCCCCTTGGCTCAGCAGTTTAGTAAACAGCCTGTGTTTGCTAAACTACACAGCCAATATGATAAAGGCATTGTGAAATCAAACCACACTTGAGAAAAGATTGCTCGGCAAGAGGCTTTTAATTATGCATTCTTTGTTTCTATGTAAAAGAGAAAAAAAGTCAGATTCTTAAAAAAATTCCAATACCAAAGCTTCAAAAGAGTAAAAAACACTACAAATAACGGCAAAAGTGACCAGGGCCCTCGGGAGCCCAACACAATGTTAAATAGCTTACTAACCTTTTCCTCTTCATCTAGATTTTCCACAATTATTGTACAATTATCCTCTAAATCCATAACATTTTCAAGAGTTAAGGTGGAGAGTTGAAATGTGATGCCTTGCTCTCTCTGTGGTATTGGAGGGGAATCAAATGCTATATAAATCCTACAGCAATGTGATATTTCCAGCAAGTTGATGGATATCACGAAACAATGTTGTTACAAAAGGAAGTAATTTATTTAGCTTTCTTTCTTTTTCTCTCCCTCCTGAAATGTCTGGTTTATTAGGCTTGTTAGATTTCCATAAATTACACTGCTCCAAGAGGAAATGATTAATTGAAGATTGTTTCCTCAAAAACACAATTCCTGGTCATTAACAGCTGCAACAAACTGCAGGGCTTTGTAATCTGAACACATTCTAGTCCTTTTAAAAAGCCTCATATTTTATGGCTTTGCTCTATGGTCATAGAACCCTTGAGGCATTATTATAGATGGCTTGAAACCACACCCCAAACCTTTTCATGGCACATTTTTTTCCCCATTAAAAAAAGATACTTTTCTGGCTGCCAAGTTCTGGCTCAGTAGGTAAAAAATACTGACAATGAAATTCATGCAAAATTGGAAGTGTTGGTATTTGTTCCAGTTGTAAAAAGATGCATTGGCCTGATTCACAAAACACCTTTTCCCTTTGCAAACAGACCACTTGTACTGTAGCAATGTGTTCACACAATTGTGGTTTCCTCTAATTCCCCTTGCCCCTTCCTACTTCCCTGTGGCATTTTCCGTCATGGAAGGATGCCTTTATGCCACAAACACGAAATAGCCGGTAGCTCCAAGAGTGAAGGAGGGGTCCTCTGCTGTGTTGTTCTGGCCACCTCTCTGCAGGGTTGTATGTGATAGAAAAGGAAATAATGTAATAGGAACTGAACCTTGCTACCAGGGGGGTGGGGGTGAGATATTCACATGTACTTGCCGTGTGAGAGAGTCAGACCTTTCTGCAGTGAGTAAAAAAGATTATGGAATCATAAATAAGTACAGGACATAGTCAGGACACATAAATACAACACGAAGAATGTAGATTTGGGCCCTACCCTTCTAAATGAGTGTTGTATGAATGCAGCCAGTGACATTTCAACAGAAAGAAACTTGTCCGCGATTTTCTAAAGGCAAGTTCAACTTTTTTGACATGCTGCTTGTATAGACAGCACTGATTTTCAGAGAATGAGCGTTATTTCTTCCAGACTCTGCACTCCGTTTTAGTACGGATCCTTATGTCCTCCCCAGGACACTTACGTACTCATTTACACCTGTGCAAATAGGGTGCCAATATTTTAGCTCCCAACACCTCTACATTGGATATTATCCAGTGTTATGGCCTTTATTTTAAAAAACAAGCTCTCCCAACTCAGGCATTGGAAGTTACAAGGGTGCAAAGCAGTGGAGAATCTGGCCCACAGGATCATCCTAAATCTGTTTGGAAAGTCCATTCAGCACGGAGTTGAAAACTACCAAAGAAGCAAATGCTTTTGACAAATTTTGACTTGCTTATAATTTTTTCCTTGTTTTCCCCCCGTTTGTTTCCTTTTTCTCATTCTACAGATAATCCAAGTGGACAGAGCCTAGAGGAGAAGATTATCTATGGAGTAGAGAACAGCAGCACTTTTTTGGAGTGCAGTCCCAAATCTCAGCGTGCTCTAATCTATTGGCAGTTCCAGAAACAAAGTGATGACCGAAAAGATGAGGTACTGTAGAAAGAATTCAAAGCTGGGTGCTCTTCATCATCAGTATGTTTTGCTAAGATCTTCCTCTTCCGTTAGAATCCACCTGCGCCTGTTCCCCAAATAAATCAGAGGGTTTGGTTTGGTTTTCATTTCAAAAGTATTCCAATGAGGTACCTTCTCCCTTTTCTTAATTACTCCTTTCTCTGTAACTCTCCATCCCTATTACACTATCCTCTCCAATCCATTAATCCTATCCATAGAATATCTAAAACTCTTAACAAGAAAACTTCACAACCTCCTTTCTATTAAATGACTCTCCAAATGAATTTGTCGAGCAGACTAAATGTACTTTCCAAGTTTCCCACTGCTCTGGAATCACCACAGCAAACTGAGGGTGGGACGTGGGGGACTTTTTTTGGTTTCATTTTGTTGGAGGGGTTGGTTGATTGGTTCCCTGATTTTCGGTACTTTTGGTTTCAGTTTGAGGTTCTGTATCTTTCCCATTGAAGTCTTAAATGGGAAATCTTTCCCATTGACTTCAATGGGAAGGAGAACTGGACCAAAAGCAAACCCACAACAGGGTCTGGGACAGAAAAACCCCATCCCTAACTCCCTCGACTCCCATTCCCTGAGATTGGGGGTCTGGTCCAACCTCCTCCATTCCTCAGGGCCCACTACTGGCCTCAAAGGGTGGGTGGGGATCTGCATCCCTAACGCCCCAAATCCCAAGGCCCAGCTTTACCCCCATGTCCACCCCCAGGGCCCTGCCAGCTAGCATGTACTTACCGGTCTGGCCTTGCAGGATTGGGGTAAAGAGAAGGACTGAGGAGCCGCTATATTCACTGCCAGCAGCTGGGTCTTGCTGGACCTCTTCTGCTGCCAGGAGGATGAGCCTCCTCTGCTGCCAAGTGGTAGAGCCAGCTCCGCTGCTGGGTGGATGGGCCTCCTCCACTGCTGGGCAGCCAGGGAGTGGGTGTGTTAGGGTTGCAGATCCCCACCTCCACCCTCTGAGGCCTGTAGATTTCTCATTGACTTTAATGGGAAAGATACGGAACCGAAAATCAGGTACTGTAACTGCCCGATTTTCAGACACTTCCGTTTTAAACCAAAACAGCCATTTTTGAACTGTTTCGGTTAAAACTGAAACCAAAATTCCTACCCCTACAGAAATCATTTCTGAGTAGAAGTGGCTCTGAAGTAGATTCCTGCCTCTGAAGTCTTCTGAGTTTTAGAAAAATCAGATCAGGAGATCAGCTTAGCAGTTTTTCTCTTACTTAGGAGATGCTAATTTCTTCAGGCACCACTACATTCAACTTTCTTTGCAGCATCCTAAGCTTGTTGCTTCTCTGTTCAAAGTATAGACTAAATTAATGAGAAAAGTTTCCCTAACGTTGTGTAAAAGCAAACGAGATGCTGGCCTGTGTTGGCCCACTGCTGCCCAGAATTCACCGGCATGTGTGGTCCCACACCACCAGAGGTGGGCCTGCTACTACCCCAGGGCCGAGGTGGCTGGCCCATGATGAATCCTCAGGAAAATCTCTGAGGTGCATCCCAAGGGTCACCCACGCAGCCCAACATGGGCCAGCCCAATGTTTGGCCCTAGTATCCCTGCTGCAGGGCAGGGGCCACCATAGCCATGTGTCATGGCTACATGTCATGTTGGGGAGCATTGCACTGGGAGCGGGGAATGGTTGGATGCCCACACATTTGTTGCAGCCCCCCTCCCCCCAAGTCATGCAGGCGGTGTGATGGCTCTCCCTGCGGCAGGCATGTTTGTTTCATGCCGCTTGCCAACCCAGACAGTGGTGGCCACTGATTTCTGGGCCAGGCCATTAAGCCACCTTGCCGCATGCACGTTTGTCTTTACCCTCTGACTGTTCCAATTAGAGCTGAAATGGGTATAACTGTTGAAATTGCTTTACCCAAATCATTTAGGGGCCAATCAGGTTCAAAACTTTGCCTGTTTAGTGCCTGACAAATTAACCAAATTACCGTTAGTTAATTACTGGTTTTTAATTAATCAATTACCAGTTTTCTATTACCAGATTACCAGTTTATGCCATTTTACCAGTAATTAATATACCAGTTTTCTGCTCATTTCTATGCATCTGTTGATTGTTCTCTGTCATAAATAGATTAAAACAGTAACCTGGTTAGTTGGAATGGGTCAGTAAAATGGTAAGTGGCAAAACAGAAAGTCAGTAACTCGGTCACAGCAATACTCAAGATTTTGCATAGTCAAATACTCATCTTGGTATTCGGGGGCCTATAAGGTACTCAGTAAACTAGCTGAAATGTGGGGTATTGCCCCTGGGTACAAATATGCTACCAGCTTCAGTTCTAATTCCAGTGTGAGTACTGGATAATAAGCACGTTAAAAAAGAGAGCAGGCTTTCCATGCAAATCTGTTTGTGAAACTGCTGATGAAAAGTGACTTTACATACACAGTGCTGTATTGTGGAAAGATGTAAAAAAAATCCCTAAGTATGAAACAGCTAGCATTGGATAGTGACACAACTTTGCTTTGAATGAAACAGTTGTGATATGAGACTTTGGAACCTAAAATTAAGCGGTTTTTTTATTCTCTAAAAAATAATAACTAAGAATTTGAACCTCTCTAATATTATCAATTTTAAAAATGCAGTGTTGTTATAGCAAGCAATGGAGGGCCTATTAATCTGCCTTTTAACATAAAGCTATAGAGCTTAAGAGGGTACTTTTACACCTAGAGTAATCTCCATAGGGGCAGAACGCATTCCTGACCCATATTACATGGAAATTGTTAAACTATGAGTATTCCCCTTACGGAGTTACCTATATTATAAGGTTATATATTTAGGTCTCCCAGGTGCTCAAGGGGATTAGTAGGAATGTAGACATCCTACCAGCCAGGAAGGTCATATCATCGCATCGTTTTTAGGAGAATAAACTACTCTGCTGGCTAGACAGCTCCACCTAAAACAAAAGAACAAAATAGTGCCTTGTGTTACTTTTTTGAAGAATAAAAATTAAAGGCAGCTTAGGAACCCAGTCACAATGAAGGACAACGGAATTTTCCAAGGAATCAAGGAACACTTTACTTTTCAGGCAGTGGGCTGGTTTCCAAGCGACATCAGAAGCTTTATAAAAAATTCATTTGATTTGTTTGCTTAGCTGCTTCAGTTTGAAATTTGCTAGGGCCGCTTTTTAAAGGTGAGCACAACAGTGTATATATGAGTTTTGTCTTTGTGCATGTGCGCACAGGCACCAGAAAATTATTCTTGAGTTCTACTTCTTTCATTTTGAATCTCTACTGTTTAACCTCCACATCTTTTCTGTTGTACCTCCCATTTTCGACATCCACTTTGTCTCATCCTGAGAAGTTTGGGGAAATGACATGGGACTAGAAGGAACACATTCCATTCTCTCGGCATGAAAGCCATTGGGCATTGGCAAGTGCAGCTGGAAGGAGCGTAATGGCGGGTACAACCCATTTAATCCTATATACATAGTGCTGGTATCTGTTAATGCTGGCTCTCCCAAAAACTCCAGGGGGGAAAGCTTCAACAGAGGTCTTGCCAATAGCACATAGGATTATGGAATACAATATTTGTTTTACAGGCTTCCTGAGCAATCTTGCAAAGTGAATGTCACTGCATTTCAAATGTTCTACGGCTTACTCTTAATGCATCTGTCTGTAGGACTGACCCATCCATTGGACAAGGTGAACACCTTATAGGCATAGCATCTAAAGATTTGCAGGACGCATGTAGACCACTGGGTTGTTTGTTCCAGGAGGCCTGGCCAGGGAGCATTTAAGGCCATTTTTAAACAAACATGACTGGGGAGGGGATGTGCTGAATGGGATGGCCACAGACCACCCACGGGGGGTGAGTGGGGAGGGATTCAAGTGGGCCAGGGATGCGTGTGCACCCCTAATCCTCACACATTTTGGCATTACCCCACATGTAGCAGTCCGGATTTTTTTCAAATGCTCTGTGAGTGGTCATGGGTGGTGCGTGGACCATGGGAGCACGCACACCACCTTCAGATGGGTTTGGATGTGCATAGGATGGGTGGACCTGCATGGTTGTGTCTCGTTAAAAAATGGCCAAATGGTCTCCTGTTCTGTGCCAATCAGATTGGTAGGTATTAGGAACACCCCTCATGCCACACCTGTTTGCACTAGGAATGTGCAGGAGAGATTTCTTTTTCAGTTTCATTTTGTTTATGCTTGAATTTTGTTCTGTTTTGTTTTTCATTTTGTTTTTATTTCATTTATGTTTAAATTTCATTTTCCATTCATTTTAATGGGCATTCACTGCCATGGCTTTCTTAGGGAATTGGGGGATGCTGTGCAATCTAATGCCCGCAAAAGAAGAGCACTGGAAAGGATAGGAAAGGGCTGCATCTCTTCTGACCACCCACTGCATGCCATGTTCATTGTCTCCTTCTCTTATGCCTACCAGACACCTCTAGTGGATGGGGGTGGGGGGTCACTTAAAAGAGATTTAGTAGGATTATAAAGAGACAAGAGATTTAAATAATTTTGAAGTGAAGGTGGAATAGTTCTGCAAAATGCTCTGAAGAACCAGAAGCTAGAATCAGACAAACAGCTGTGGCAAGCCAACCTTCCCCGATATGCCCTCCCCTCAGTGCCCCTGGTTGGCTACTCCAAGTTCTGGCATCCCCAAACAAAGTCCTATCATAAGAATTCTCTGTACATGCCAAGTGCTGCATGATGTCTTAGCAATACCAACTGGCCGGTACTAAGGGGCAGGGGGGCCAAGACAGCCAGTGCACCTGGGCTGGGTGCCCTGGTATGACCCTGTGACCCGCTCCCGGAAGCTGCCCAAGGGGCATAAAAAGGAGCCGTCAGGGGTCAAGCTGTGAGACTTACCTGTATCCATCTGGTTGGGATCCCCTGTGCCACTGGGCTGATGCCGCTGCCGCCACTGCTCCCATCCTGCTGCCTCGTCACCTGCAGGGAGAGAAAACAGCATGAAGCCTATACTAAGGGGCGGGGGGGCAAGGCAGCCAGTGCACCTGGCTGGGTGCCCTGGCGCACCCGTGATCCGCTCCCGGAAGCTGCCTGGGGGGGCATAAAAAGGAGTCGCTTGCGGCTTCACCACAGGCCATGAGCCGAAGGACCATGGCCAATGGGTGCGGCCCTTTGGCGCCCTTCAGGGAGTGTAGGGGATTTAGGGGCCTGGTATTTCTGTAAGTTGTATTGTGTTGGGTTTGGGGTGGGATATGGGTTGCATTGGGGTAGGGTATATTGAGTGAGGGGTTGTGTTGAGGGGGGGAGGCTTAGCACTAACCCCTGGTGGCAGCAGGGGAAGGTGTGGGAGTGGGGGTTGGGATGGGGGGGTTGATTTTTAGGAATTAGGTTAAGAGCTGGAGGGGTTTTGTTTTGTTGATTTAGAAATGCTCAATTGATACTAAGATTGTTACTGTATTAGTGTATTGCTGTGGATGATAGGTCCCCCCTCCTGGTGAGAGCAGGAGGGTAGAGGGGGGGATTTGATGGGCTCCTTCCCTGGTGGCAGCAGAGATGGAGCATATGGAAGGTCTGAGATAGATATGATATGTTGTAAGATTATTGATTTGTTGTATTAAATTGGATTTTGTGAGGGAAGGAGAGGGTTTGGTTAAAAAATGAGATATTATGTTATGAAATGTTATGTTATGATATTTGAGGGGTTATTTCGGTTGTGTGGTTTGTGATGAATTTATAATTGTTCTTTGGATGTTTTCTACTTTTGTTGTTATCCGCCTCGAGTCACCGTAGGCAAGAGAGAGCGGGGTACAAATAAAAGTTGAAATGAAAAATGAAAAAATGAAATGGCCAGCAGAGATGACACTCATGCTCTCACATTCTCTCCTTCCCTTCCCCCTCCCTCCTGGCTTGAATTGATATACGGTTTGTTTTACCTGACACTGTCGCACTGCAGAAACTGTCAGAGAAAATTTAAACCAAATTTTGTTGCTTTTTATTCTGTTTATATTTTCTGTTTGCCTTAAATGAAATTACAAAATTGAATTTGAGTTAAACAGAAAACATAAACCAAATTCACACCCAAAATTTGCACTACAAGTACCAGCCTAGAGTTTGGAGTACAGACAAGAGCAATAGTGTTGCATCGAACCCAACAAGCTGATCATACTTGCACTGGGGGGGGGGCATGAAAGTGACAACAATTATTTTGGCTGAGGCACCCAAAGGGCATGGGCCAGCCGTGTGTGTGTGTGTGTGTGTGTGTGTGTGTACCACACTATTGAAATACCTGATTTTCTCTGACACAGATCAGAGTGGATGATCGTTTAATCAGGACAGAACAGGGACTTCTCCTACGGAGCCTGCAGCGAAAAGACTCAGGTATTTACTTTTGTCATGCTGTGGAGCACGGCTTCATGCAAACTCTACTGAAAGTGACCTTGGAAGTAATTGATACTGAACACCTGGAAGAGTTGCTTCATAAAGAAGATGATGCTGATGGAGCTAAGGCCAAAGAGGCTTCCAATAGCATGACCCCTAGTCAAAAAGTTTGGTATAGAGACTTTATGCAGCTAATCAACCACCCCAACCTCAATACAATGGATGAGTTCTGTGAACAGGTTTGGAAAAGGGACCGCAAACAACGTCGACAAAGACCTGCCAATTCCCAAGTGAATACTAATAAGTGGAAGCACCTACAGGAAAACAAGAAAGGTAGGAACAGGCGGACCCACGAGTTTGAGAGGGCACCACGAAGTGTCTGAGCTGCAATTACCTCTAGGAACCTCATCCGAGTAGAAACTTGTATAGAGAGATAACTGGAAATAAAATGCAATATACATGAACTTTTTTCATGGCATTATGTGGATGTTTACAGAGGTGGGAAGCTCAACCATTTCCCACTAGGTTTAAATGAGATCCATTTCTAACTTACTGAGCAGACTCTTCCTGCCAATACCCAGAATTTCAAAGATAAAAACTGTCTGTGGAACATTCTTAATGTTCATTGAGTACTGCAATTCAATAGAGAGATTTTGCTTTCTCCTTTGCCTGAGATAGAATGTCATGTATCATGCTGCCATTTTAAAGGAATTGGAAAATAAAGCCACCTTTCATCAGCAGTGCTATTTTTGCTGAACTTAACTTAAAACTGCATGGACTCGCTAAAGCTGATGAACACCATAACACTTGGTTGTACGCAAGGATATTTTTTGTTCGGTTTACCTGTTCTCTTGTCTATATGTACTTGAAAAATAAAATCAATATGGAATGAAATTGCCTGTTGGAATCAGAGCAGCCTACACCATCCATCATCTGGAACAACAATAAGAAAAAAGTGGAGTAAACAGACCTACTACTGATGACTTCTCTCAGCTTTGATCTAAAGATGTATTTTATTAAAACTATAATTTAAACATACCCTGACAAATATGCAGTAAGGTTAGCTCTTTTCTAAAATAGAATAGGCTTTTTGTCTGACAAAAATTTTACTTTATTGTATTTGGGTTGGTTTGTTGTTGTTTTTTTTTAAAAATGCAGCTAACAATAGTATGTTGTTTTATTCTCTTGTTTGGACATGCTTTCAGGACACTAAATAACACTGTTAATCCCCAGAAATCCTATACAATGAGTAACTTCTAAACAATGCTTTCCAGCTAGTCTATTGTGACATAAGTCTCTCTACAGCATGGAAATCATTTTTGCCTATCTTGTACGGAAAAGTCAACTTGTATAATACCTTGATACAAAGAAAGAATAATTGAACCAATGAAGAAAAAAGCAATTGATTCATGATGTATATTTTCTTTTTAATTTCAAAAGCTGTGAATAGCATTAAAATATTCCCTGTACCAATTACATATTAGTTTGTTGGTTCATATATATGTGTGAATGCAGCAGCATGGTGGATCACAGATGGCTATTGATTCATGTACCTGACTCATGCTCCTTTTAGTGTGTGGTTTGTGCTTATAGATCAATGACAGAATACTTTTCAAAATGCCAACTCTCAGTACTCCATCTTTTCTGTGTGTGAAGTTCATTCCTGTACAAAGCACTGGCACAAGTGCTATGTGCTAATTAACATAAAGGCCCTTATGCCGGTGTTTCTCCACAGGGGCAAACTTCACTTGTTGACCAAGTTCCCTGTTTTGAGTAAATCATTGCCGCTCTACTGAAGACAATGAGATGTGCCAATGGATGACTTCGCTCTGTGTGTGGTGTAGCTTAATGGATAACCTGTGTGAAGAAGGGCTACAGGATAAAGTCAGATACAGTGCACCTGTCTTCTAAGAATCTTGGTTCTAGGGGATAGAGAATGAAAGCAAATGAGACAGATGTGAGCTGGATTCTCTGCCCGCCCCGGGAAAGGCCACCACAGCCGCCAGTAGTGCCAGTGGGGGAAGGCAGTCCAAATGACAGGCCCCGCTATGGAATCGGGGGGGCTGCTGTCACAAGTCCCTCCATGCCACGAGTCGACCGAGGAGCCATCCTCATGGGACAGGATACCCGGTCTCCTGCTACGCACCAGGATCATCCCCCCCAGGAGGAGCTGCCATAAAACAGCTGGTGGAGGGAACCTGGAGGAGTATGCTCATCCTGGCTGCCAAACAGCTGATCAGGGGGGGCTGGAGGAATGGAAGAATGCCCTCCCCCAACAGCTGTTTGGCATCCAGGGTGAACAGGCTCCTCCAGGCCTCCCTGATCAGCTATTTGGTGGCCAGAATGAGCATATTTCTGCAAACACACACATACAATAAACTGTTTAGCAGCCGGAGGGAGGATGGGAGGCAGCTTTGTGAAACCACATTTGATCAGGTGGGGCAACAGTAGTCCATGCTGCATCACTGGCCTTCCCCAGCCAATGCCTCCCATAGCATTCAGGCACCCACCCTGAGACCGAAGTGGGAAAACATCTGGCAGCCACCATACTAATGGGCAGGTGACGCACGGACTAGCGTCTCATTTGTTTTCACTCCTAGAAATAACCATTTTGGTCTCCTCCCTCTTTGGTCCCCAGTTCACTTGCATTCTAATTTCATCTTTACCCCTGCCTGCCATATCTCACTTTACATGAAGAGAAGAAATACTGCTCATTGCAATTTCTACTTGAAGTCACTAAAAAAATAGACCATCTGTCAAATGAGAGATTTTTGTTCACTAGAATAGCTTTACCAATGGGTGCCCTATATTACACACTTGGTGACTGCCACAGAAGATAGGTTAATGAGGCTAAATTGGACAAATAGATCACCTAGAGATGGTGTGGATTCTTCTTTATTGGATGTTTTCAAAAACTGTCTGGATAAGCATTTGTCTGTGATGCTGTAGATATAGGGCAGGGAGTTGGACTAGCTAGTTCTAGAGATCCCTTCTAATCCAGCAATTCAGTGACCATCACATTTTACTGTTGTTCACTGTGATTTCTAACACGGAAGATGCAAAATCCACTCGTATTTAGCACATAATCTGGACTGACTCACCATTAGAACTAAAACAAATATCCATAGCAAATACCGTAGCCGACCAATTTGCCAGCTTTACTTCTGATTTGAAAAAGTTAATATGCAATACATTTTTCTGGCTTTCCACTTTGGATAGTTCAGTGCGATTATTTTGGTTCATTTGTTTGAGCTAATAATAGCTCAAACAAATGAACCAAAATGCCTAAATGCCTGAAATAACCAAACTGAATTAACCAAATAATAACTGCATATGTGAATATTCATTTTGGTTGCAGATATCTTTTGGATGCTTGGAATGCTATCCAAAAATTGAATAATATCCACAAATACAAAATCTACTATTTGTTTCAGCTGTACTCACCATTTTCCCAAGTCATTTTAATACCCAGTAAAAGAAACTATATTTCTAATCAATGAAGCAAGGTGTCTACCTTCCCTTGATAAATAACCAGCAAAATTATCAAGCTCTTAATATTAAAATAGAAGCTAAAGTCCATCCATGATCAGCCTTCTATTTAGTTCATCTTCAACTTGACTTCCATGGGTGCTATATAGGGCTGTTACTTACTTCTCAGATTCTTGCTTTTCTCAAAGAAAATCAGGGTTTGGGGCTCATTCTTGCAAACGAGAATGAGCAAAGAATTGCCCTGACTCTCACAAAGAGAAGCGATAATCTCCCCCTCCCCCTGTAGTTGTTAAAGGAAAAAACAACACTTACTCACTGGCTGCCTCTCTCCGAGTCCGTGGCTATTCCAGCACTCCTCTCTGCCCCGTTCCACTTCTTTACAGGGGCAGGCAGGGAGGTGAGTTCACTGAGGTGGCAGCAGCCGCACAGTGAACAAAAAAAACAAAACCAAAAAACCACTGTACGTGTGCAAAATGGCCACCAGGGCCATTCTGAGCATGTGCCGCTCTTTTCCAAAATGGTGCTGGTAGTATCAGTACCATTTTGGGAAAGGGCAGCAGGTATGTACGTGCGCGAATGGGCACTATGCATGTGCAGAATGGCTGCCCTTTCCCAAAAGGGTGCCGTCGCTCCTGGCACCTTTTTGGAAAAGGGCCACAAATGTGCAGAGCGGCTGCAGTGGTCATTTTTCATAGGCACAGTGCAGTTTTAAAAAAATTTCTCAAGTTTCTCATGAGATCTCGGAACGTTACCGAGATCTTGTCAAAATCTCAGTGACATTTCTAGATTCTCACGAGAATCTTGTGTTAACCAGGAACCATTCTTGATTCAGCCCTAGTACTGAAGATGTGCTAAACGTTACGTGCTCTCCTGAAAACGAATGGGCCTCAACACATATTCAAGCAACTACTTAAGTGCATCACTGAAGCCAAGTACTCAAGCCATGAATGCAAACTAATTTCCCAGACCAGGATACAGACAATTTTCAACCCCTTTTTCAATTAGCTGAAGGATTTCATCCTAATAATATACTAACATTTACCCCTTTACTACCAAATCACTACAAGCCTGTCTGGGTGTTTTTAGACAAGTGCCTCCCCACCCATTAGCAGGTTGCAGGGCCGCATTGGCACCCTATGCCGCTCTGCAACATGCATGATGGGTGGAGACACGCTTGTCTAAAAATACCTTCTGTTAAAGAAAAAGGGATGAGTTTTCAAATGACGTCAAAACTCATTAAAATGAGTGGAAAGTCTAAGACAGCCTTCAATAGGGATAGATTAGGACCCTAAACTGAAACTCACTATGGTCTCACTTTAAGGACAGTTTAAATAATTTTGAAAGGACTAACATATGTTTAATGAATTGCATTTGTCCAGCAGATCAACAGCTTGTTAATATCAATGTCGCAGAATAACTTTGACAAATGTGCTCATAACAAGCGTTGGCAGTACATACGGCTCATGCCTGCAACATGTTTGCATGCTTATAGCATTTAGTAACATTTTGGAAACTACTTGCAAATGTAATGCTGAAATAAAGTGTGACTCAACCTACTACCTTGAGGGTGCAATCCTATACTTGGAGCTCGCTTCCCATTGACTTTAATGGATGGCGACTGTGCCACTGTGTGCTTAAAGGTGATGATCATTTCTTCCTTAATCATCTATGCATCTTTGTAAAACAGCTTGTTTAAAAAATTGGAGATTTTATTTCAAAAGTCACATTTCTTTACAGCAAAAAACCCAAACAAAACTAGAAATTGATGTGAGGATGTTGCAGCAATGAGGCTTAATGTACAAACAACCGTTTGCAGTTTTGCAAACCTGCAGTTTTGTAACTCTCACGCTTACCGACCTGAGTACTCCCATAGACGTTAGTGCATCTACTCGCTTTTATATACAACTTTACATTTTCAGGTTGCTGTTTAAATTGGTGTTGATAAATTGGAATATATTTGAATCCCAGAAGCATCAGACATTTTTTTAAAAATGAACTGACCTTCAAAACATGTAATCTGATGAATTCACGCACAGAAGGATACCCTGCAACCTCAGTATAATTCACGTCACATGCTACTACAAATGAAAAGAAAAACAACACTCTTATAAACTGTTGACAAAACACGTATCTCTACTTTGAAGGAAACCTGTAGAGAGTTAGGTTTAAGAGAGAGAGAAATATATTATTTCTTTGGGAGACACTTGAAATTATATTAAATGTATAAAGTTGCAAGGGGGGGAAACCCCTCATAAGCCTTCTTACCAATTTTTCTTTAACATTTGCTAGGGATGGGCAAACAGATCGTGGTTCGAGTTCGGCCGTTCGGTTCGGCTGCGTTCGGTTCGGATTTGTTCCGGTCGGTTCGGTCGCCGAGTTCGGGTTCGGATGTTCGGTTTGTTCATCCGAACAGGCTGTTCGGTTAGGCCGTTCGGCTGTTCAGTTCGGCTGTTTGGTTCGGCCGTTCGGGAAGTGTTGTTATGTGGGCTTTTTTTTATTTTTATTTTTTTTTGGTTTTTTATTCGGTTTTCTTTTGTTCTTTATTTGGGTTTTTTTGTTTTTATATGGGGTTTTCTTATTTTTTTTAATCTAATATTATATATATCTCTGTTTACACTAAATCTAACCGCTATTAACTATTCTAAATGCTATGAAGTAAATGGATTATCTAATAAGTACACAGAACTAATCCTACAAACACTAAAACTAAATCACTAATGCTATCTCTATCACTAAGGTAACTCCTACAACTGTCTTCATCTATCTATCTATCCCCCCCATCCCATATCCATATATATATATATATATATATATATATATATATATATATATATATATATATATATATATATATATATATATATATATATATATATACATCCAATATATATGGGATGGGGGGGGAATCTTCACAAATAGAAGAGTCTGTAGTGAAATACATACATTACATACTCAATGAGTCTGTACAGTGCATAACACAAGGTTTCAGTTTATGGTTTAAGTTTCATTTCATTACAAAAGTGAAATGAAACTTAAAGCAATCTAAAAATCCTACTCAACACCTGCTGTTCAGGAACAGTGACTAGCTCAGAAGGTGTTGGGAAGTGGGGAGGCAGATAATTAGTTTCGTTTCTTGCATGCCTCTCCACCCCTGGTGCCTGGAAGTCTGCTCCTCAGTGACTGACACCTCCCTGTCATGTTTGACCTTCCAGTGAACCTTTTTTTGCCACCTGAACTCATCCGAACGCAATCTGAACTGACCGAACTGTTCGGCCATTTCGCCGTTCGGTATGTTTGCGTTCGGGTTCGAGTTCGGTCGTCCGAACAATTCGAGTTCGGGTCGAACTCCAAACTTCCAAACCGCGTTCACCCATCCCTAACATTTGCATGGACCACCAAAGACAGGGGTTGGTTCAATGACTCCTCAAATTGTCTGGTTATGTTAAACTACAGTATCAAGCTAAGAAGGTGTGCATCTTCGCAGAACAAAGTTAAAATTTTATGGCCCAATGGAAGTCACTCTGAAAAAAATAATAAAGAAAAATAACAAATGAAAATGCATGTGAATGCGCATTTACTGATCCCTTTTTAATGTATTATTTAGTGAATATCAATGGTATGTGTTTAATAGCTCAGTTTTTGCTACCTACACATTAGCCAAAAGAGATGTAAATATTTTTGAATAGAGGTAAGGAGGTACAGTGTAAAGTACTGCTATCTATAGAGACTCCATTTCAGCGTGTTCAACAGAAAGCTAAAATGCAAAGGTTTTGCCACATAAGTGAGAAAGTGGTTTATTTGCTATTTTGATATGATATGCAATTCGAAAAGCACATTTCTCACTGGGTAGTAAGTAACTCCACGTCTGTATTTATATGATATAAATATAAATTATATCACTCCAATTCAGGATGGGAACTAGAAAACTGGAGAGAGAAAAAATGTAATGAAACTGCTGCTGTAAATTATTTCTTTTAGCATGTATTCAGTTGTTAAATAAACATTTCTTCAAAATATTTGAAGTTGGCTGTCCTTACTGTTTACATGGAAATGTTCCCAGCAAACTTAATGGAACTTACGGAGTACATTACTGCCAATATAATTTAATTCTGTCATATTTTTAACTCTCTGTATACGAGGCTCAAAGTGTTCCATTTGACTGTTCTATTGATTATATTTAGTGTAGTTTCTCTAATGACCCCAAACAAAGAAATGAGAATTCTTTGCCTCCCCATCTTGTGCTGGGAAAGGAGTTTTTATATCATGTATTACATTTTTGCCTATTATTAATAATAGCTGTTTTATTACAATATATGTTACTTATTATGGTGGAGCCTATAGGCCCCAGCCACAGAAGCCCAGTTGTTCTGTGCTAACAGAACTTCCCTTTGGAGCAGAGGGTTAGACTAGATGATTTCTGAGATTCCTTCCAGCTTGAAAATTCGAAAGAGACAGTCTTTGCCCTCAAAGGCATTGGATAAGATTTGGATCCCATTGCCAGGGACTCGTGTTCACTGTGTTTTCCTCATCACACACAAGCGAGCAGCAGTGCAATGTTTGTAAAACCAACTCTGAAGATGAAATCTGCTATGAGTTACAAACCTTTGTTCGTTGGCCAGTCCAAGTCACTCACCTGGGTGCTGAATAAAACGAGAAAGGAAGAGATTACCAGTTTCTAATGTTTGTTTATTTATTTATTTATTTATTCATTTATAACATTTTTACCCTGCCCCTCCTGCCACTGGTAGCCCGGGGCGGCTAACAAAATCATCCATAAAAATAAACTATATAAAACATTAAATATTAAAAACAACGATTAAAATGAGGAGACCGAAAACCCCATACCACCCCCCACCCTCACCCTTCTCCCTCGCCAAACGCCTGGCAGGATAGTCAGGTCTTACAATTCCTGTGGAAACTTGGCAGATCAGGGGCCAGATGGGCCCCTACCAGGAGGGAGTTCCAAAGGCACGGTGCGGCCACCGAGAATGCCCTGTCTTGCGTGGCCCCCCGGAAAACTTGAAGGACCTCCAACAAGGCACCCCCAGATGACCGCAGGGGCTGGTCCAGAACCTGAGGAGTGAGGCGGTCTCGCAAATAGGCACGGCCCAGACCGTATAAGGCTTTATAGGTCAAAACCAACACTTTGAATTGGGCCCGGAAGACTATCGGCAGCCAGTTCAGAGATCGGAGCACTGGTGTAATGTGCTCTCGGTGGCCTAGTCCCACCAGGAGCCAGACCGCTGCCTTCTGCACCAGCTGCAGCTTCCGAGCTGTCACCATAGGTAGCCCCATGTAGAGCGCGTTACAGTAGTCTAACCGAGAGGTGATAAAAGCATGGATGATCGTGGCCAGATTCGAAACCGAAACCAGCAGCCGAAGCCAGGTGTAACTGGCGGAAGGCACTCCTCGCCACAGCCTCCACCTGGACATCCAGGCGGAGCTGCGCATCGAGGAGTATCTCCAGGTTCCATATCTGGTAAGTCAGTGGAGGGCAAACCCCCTCAATTGAGGGGGTTGCCATCTCCACCGACTTGCCCACTAACATCACCTCCATCTTGTGAGGATGCAGTCGATTAGCACTCATCCAGTCCGCCAAAGCTTCCAGACACAGGGTAAGCATCGAGACAGCCGGGCCTGGGTCGGTTGAAAATGAGAGGTACAGTTGGGTGTCATACGCATACTGATGACACCTCACCCCATACCCCCTGATCACCTCACCGAGTGGCTGCATGTACACGTTGAACAGGAGAGGGGACAGGACAGAACAGAACCCTGCGTGACCCCACACGGTAGGTCTCGGTGAGATGAAAAGTAATCACCAAGCACCACCTGCTGAGTTCTCCCAGTCAGGAATGAGCAGAACCATTCAAGAACAATCCCACCCACCACTGCACTGTCCCGCAGGCTTGTCACCAACATCTCTTGGTCAACGGTACCAAATGCAGCCGACAGATCTAACAGGACCAAAAGGGTCGATCGACCCTTATCCTTTCCATGGCGCAGGTCATTGACCAAAGCTACTAATGCTGTCTCAGTGCCATGCCCTGGACGAAAGCCAGACAGCAAGGGGTCCAGATAACCGGTGTGGTCAAGGTACCCTTGGAGCTGCTGAGCCACTACCCATTCAATAACCTTCCCTAAAAAGGGGAGGTTAGAGACAGGCCGATAGCTGGCAGGGGAGTCAACGTCAAGCGATGATTTCTTGAGCAGAGGCCGTACCACCACCTCTTTGAGGCAGGCCGGCACTCTGCCGTCCCACAGGGAGGCGTTGGCCACCCCAGCCAGCAACGGCCCCATTGTCTCCCGGCAGGTCTTAATCAGCCAGGATGGGCACGGATCTAATTCACAAGAGGTGGCTCGAACAGCACCCCCACCACATCAGCGGGTGTCACCGACTGAAACTGATCCCACAAAATCGTACAAGGCGGGGTTTCTACCACCTCTACCTCCTCCACTGTATTAAATACAGCATTGAGGTCTTTGTGAATATGAGTGATTTTCTCCACAAAGTAATCCACAAAAAGGTCACAGCGGGCAGATGATGACTCAACTCCAGGGTTGAGGGAAGCTGGACTGACCAGCCCCTGTAAAACCTGGAACAGCTCCGCTGGACGGGATTTTGCAGATGCTATGAAGGTAGCAAAGAATTCCCTCTTTGCTGCCTGCATAGTCACAGCATAGACTCGTAAACTAGCTCTATACTGCAATCTGTCGACTTCAGCCCAAGAACATCACCATCACTCCAACCGCTGCCCCCCCTGCTTCAGCACCTGCAGTTCCTCGGTAAACCAAGGAGGTCTGCGGAGCCTCCACCTGGGCAACAGATGCCTGGGAGCTATCTGATCAATGGCCTCTGTCAGCAAGGTGTTCCATAACTTGACGAGGTCATCAATGAGACGGTCGTCATGGTCAGAGGGTAATTCCCCCAGAGCACCTAGGAACCACACTGGGACCAACAGCCTCCGGGGGCGGACCATCCTAATTGGTTCCGCACCCTTCTGGGGGCAGACATGCGCTAGAAGGGAGGTCTGCAGGAGGTAATAATCCATCCATGACAAGGGCACTGCTGATACCTCCCCCATTAACGGAGCACCCGCCGCAAGGCCAGTGGAAAACATGAGGTCCAAGGTATGTTCCCCAAGATGTGTTGGGCCGATGACCCTCTGGGACAGGCCCATGGTTGCCATGGCGGCCATGAACTCATGCTCGGCTCCTCCGAGAACTGCGTTGGCGTGAGTATTGAGGCCCCCCAAGACTATCGTCTTTGGGGACCACAACACGACCTCCGACATGGCCTCTGCCAGAAAATGCAGGGAAACCACCGTACTGGTGGGTGCACGGTATACCAGCAACACTCCAAAACTGCCCCCTGCCAAATCAAACACAAGATGGAGACCTTCAATGCCTACCATGGATTGCACTGGATACCTCCTCACAGACCACACCACTTTCTACCCACCCCACCCCTGTCCCTCCGACGCAGCTGGTGCTGCACGGAGTACCCAACCGGAACAAGATCAGCCAGGATTGGCCCCGATTCATGGTCCAGCCAGGTCTCTGTGATACATGCGAGATTGGCGGCATGGTCCAAGATTACTTCCTGGACTGTTGTTGCCTTATTTGCCGCTGACCTCGTGTTCAACAGCACCAGAACTGGACCGAGGGCCCCCTGACAAAGCTCCACTTGCTCATCTGCTGGAGGAGGGATAAGCGGGACAGGCACTAAACACCTATCCCATCTCCCCACTCTCCCATCCTTCCTCCTGAGACCATACCCCCCCTGGCCTGTCATAACCCCAATAGTCATGCCCATCCTCCCTCTGACTACTCCTCCATCCCCCCCTCCCCTGCTCCCCCCTCCCAGCATATCCCTCCCTCCCTCCCCAATATCCCCTGGGGCTCCCCTTCTCACAGGGAGACCCTAGTCCCCACTGTTCGGGCTACTCCTTCCCGTCTCACCAGGAGGTATAATCCACCCTCCCCCCCAATCACCCCCTCCCCATCACCCGAGCCTCGTCTGCCACTGGTGGGTCCATTCCCACCCCCATGGGCCTCCTGTCCCCCTCTCATTGAGGAAGAAGGCCCCACCCCCCTATTCCCTGCCCCCTCTGCCACCGAGGGGTATTCCAGACATCAGCCCCCCCCTTCCCCACCCACCTCAACATTTCGCCCTTCCTCCCCAACCCATATCTCCCCACCTTTAAATAACACACTATGCCTCATAGCTTCCAATGCACCCCTCTCTCTCTCAAACACAATTTCCCCCTGACCCTGCCAAGGGCCAAGAAGTCCCTCCTGAGTGCTAGCCCGGTCCCCTCCTCCAACCGGGGGAGGGGGATATGGAAACCTCGGGGCCAAGCACTCTCAGTTAATATTGGGGCCCGATCCGTTACAATTCAAGAAGCCCAACTGAGTCAGCAGACACTGTGTGAGGAAACAATGTCAACTAATTTAAGCGAGTTCAGCACCGTATGTCAAATGGCCGAAACACCCTCTCACGGTCCTGCTTCTTCCCCAGGTGTCACGGGGTTAGGGTCATATATCCATGGCAAAGCTATTGCTCCAGTCTTAAAGCAGAAGTGATCTCTTCAGTTCTTCTGCCACTCCCCTCTAGGGAGCAAATATGGAGTTTCTTATGGAGACAAGAGTACATGACTTCTTTGATGTCCTGGCATCATCACCATTGCTGCTGCACCCAAAGAGGGCAGGATTTGCACTTGCCAGGCAGGGTCTTTCCAGTTGCCATCCCTAGCTCCCCAAGGAGGGCAGGATTTGCACGTGGCAGCCAGGGTCTCTCCATTTGCCATCCTTAGCATCCCCTAGCATCCCCAAGGAGGGCAGGATTTGCACGTGCCAGCCAGGATGTCTCCATTGCCATCCCTAGCACCCAAAGAGGGCAGGATTTGCACGTGCCAGCCACCAGGTTTTTTTTATATTTGCCATCCCTAGCGCCCCAAAGAGGGCAGGATTTGCACATGCCAGCCAGGGTCTTTCCAGTTGCCATTCCGAGCGCCCCAAGGAGGGCAGGATTTGCACATGCCAGCCAGAGTCACCATCTCCCATTGCCATCCCTAGCACCCCAAGGAGGACAGGATTTGCACATGCCAGCCAGAGTCACCATCTCCCATTGCCATCCCTAGCACCCCAAGGAGGACAGGATTTGCACATGCCAGCCAGAGTCACCATCTCCCGTTGCCATCCCTAGCACCCCAAGGAGGGGTGACTAAAGGCATCATCATAAATGCATGATATTACTTAAGTGTTGTTTATGTGTTCCTGTTTCAGAGAGGAATCTGATGCCGGTGCTGGTGCCACGCCACACAGGATACCCAGGCAGAGGTCGCCAGTGCCACCCCCAGACAGTCAGCGGACAAGGTCCAATGTCTGGAGGTTTTATGAGAAGGGCGACAGAATCGCCATATGCAAGGTAAGGCACAGGGCTGGAACAACAGGGAATGGATTGCCCTATGACCTGTTAGGAACGCAAGTCCCCTGAAGAGAGAGTGGCCACCCAGTCCACCCACTTGTAGAGACAGAATGCAGGCAGGGCTTGACAGACCATTGGTCTGACACAGTATGGCACTCCTTATGTTCCTGTCTTTTTATGCTCTTTAGACCTGCCCCAAACAGTTCAGGCTGCAGTGTGAGGGGACCACATTGGGGCTCATTGTCCATGTGGAAAAGCAGCATGGCAGGAGAGTGAGGAAGCAGCTTGACTCTGGCGTTGCCCGGGTGGAACTGCAGCTGCCGTGCCAGATGAGACGGCGTCGAAGGCCTTCCCCTTCTCCCTCCTCTGCTGAGGAGTCCATCATGGAGGAATCAGCCGCAGTAAGGGCTTTTAGGGCCCAAGTGGAAAGGCCCACCAGGGACTGCATGGACAGCATGAAAAATATGCAGGACCAACTGGTGGAACACTTTAAGGAGCTGGAGGTACGGGAACACCAGGTCAAGGTGTACTCCCAGTACCTCCAGATGGTGATCGAAAGCGTGGAGCTCCACCAACAGTTGGTCACAAAGTGGCAGGAGGCCGTGTCAGGGGCCGTTGAATTTGCAAAGAACAACAGCTACCAAATGCCACAGGACGTGCCCGCCCCAAGGGCCCATGAACCTATTTTGCCTTTCCCCCATGTTCCGGGGGTCAGGCCTACATGTTAAATTTCCTGTTTAAAAAAAAAAATGTATATATAATGTATAATATATAATTAATTATATTAATTAATATATAATATACTTATATATATATATGAATGTTTCGTTTTTGTTTTATAACGTTGTTTTGTTTTGTTAATAAATGTTGTAATTGTTATTGTTACTAGCTTTGTTTCACCTGTCCAATCTTTCTTTTATTTCTCTGTGCTGAAGTTCAGGCTGGCAGGTGGCAGAATCTCATACAGCTTGTCGATCCTTACCAGCAGCACCTGGCACCACATGTAGCGTAGTTAAGGTATTAACCCAACCCAAAGATGTGCCAGGCAGCAGCAGGGTCTCAACTTGCAGACAGCCCCCCAGGAGGGACAGGGCTTGTGTCTGTGTGGGTGTGCCAGAGAGAAAGAGAGACAAGCTCCTTTGGGAGCGGGCATCCACAGGTGGGTGCGGAGAAGTAGGCTTGGAGTGGGCAGGCTTGCAGGCGGGCGCCAGTGGCCGCTGGCCAGTCAGGCACAGGCATGAGCAGCGGCAGCACCCAGAATGGATTGACAGCCCCCCATGACTGGAATGATTGTCCAGGAATCTCGTTGATGGTTCCTGGGACTGTTGGGCATGACTGGCTGCTTCAGGTACAATGGAATGAATGCCTAAAGCCTATGGGAGTTGAATGATGTCCCTAGAATTAGTGCATGGTTGGGCACACTTCATTCAATCGTGCAATAGGTGTAGGTGGTAGCAGCAGCTACAGGAATGCACACAGGCAGGCAGGCAGGCAGATATAATACGTTGTGTTATATTCCATCTCATTCTGGTAGGCTTGCTGCTGGATGTGGACATCGGGCGCATGAGCACAGATGGGAGTAGTTCTTGTTTCTGGCAGGTGGTAGCTTGAGCTGGCCTCCCCTCTACCCCATCTCTCTTGTTCTAGTGGGGAGCCTCTCTCTCTCTCTCCCGCTCTCTCTCTGGCCATATAGTGCAGGTGACAGTATGGGTGGGATCATGTCTGTCTCTCCTAGCAGTGGGGAGACTTTCTCTCTCTCTCTCAGCAGCAATCTGGGTGGGCAGACAGGCACCTTGGCATGAGAGGCAGGAAGGCGGGCTGAGGCAGGCTTTGAGCTTGGCAGCAACCTGGCACAGACAGCATATAGGCCTGGGGGCCATTGGCACTAGCAGCAGCAGGTGGGTCCTGGAGCTGGAGTGGCTGTTTCTTGATATGGTGGAATGACAGCGCCTTGTGAAAGTAATGATGGACCCAGAACCCTGATGGTGGTTCCTAGAGCTGGAGTGGCTGTTTCTTGATGCAGTTGAACGATGGCTCTCTGTGAGTGGAATGACAGGCCCCAGAACCCATGGCATAAACAGCATATGCGGCACTGGCAACAGCAGCAGACATTGAATTGCCAGGGCACAGAACCCATGGCACAGACAGCAGAGGCAGCATTGGCAGCAGACATTGGATTTCCCAAAGGCAGCATTGGCAGCTGGTTGCAGACATTGGATTGCTCAGGCACAGAACCCGTGGCATGGACAGCAGAGGCAGCATTGGCAGTAGCACCAGCAGACATTGGATTGACCGGGCACAGAACCTATGGAACAGCAGAGACAGCAGCAGCAGGATTTGCCTGTACACAGCACTCATGGAGCCAGGATGGTTGGATTTGCCAGGGAAGAGCTCCTATACAGCAGCAGATGGAAGCAGCAGGATTGTGTGGGCACATTTGGATTGGCCAGGGAAGAGCACCCATGGACCAGCAGACAGCAGCAGCGGGATTACCAGAGCAGTGGTGCACAACACCCAGGGTTGCCAAGGTAGGCAGACAGGCACTGTGTCATGAGAGGCAGGCAGACTGAGGCAGGGTTCAAGCTTTGCAACCTGGGCAGGCGGGCAGGCAGCGTGGCATGAGCAGAAGGCAGGCAGACTGAGGCAGGCGTTGATCTAAACCACCTGGGCAAGTGGGCAGGCAGGCAGGCAGGCAGCACGGCATGAGAAGAAGGCAGGCAGACTGAGGCAGGGTTCAAGTTTTGCAACCTGGATGGGCGGGCAGGCAGCATGGCATGAGCAGAAGGCAGGCAGACTGAGGCAGGCTTTGATCTAGACCACCTGGGCGGGCGGGCAGGCAGCGCGACATGAACATAAGGCAGGCAGACTAAGTCAGGGTTCAAGCTTTGCACCCTGGGCGGGTGGGTAGGCAGCTTGGTATGAGAGGCAGTAGGGAAGGCAGGCTGGGACCTTGGCAGGGCACTCAGATTGGCTGGTGAAGACTGTGCAGCATGCGAGAGAGAGCCAGTCAGATAGGTGGGCTGAGATCGTCTAGCCAGAGGCCAGCTTGCAGACGTAGTTTCCCAGTGCCACCCTGCAGCATGCAGTCAGGTCAGCCGAGGCCGTGTAGTATGAAAGCAAGGGGGGGCAGGGAGGGTGCCACTGAAGCAGTGGGAAGGAGGGATAGCACCTCAGCACAGCAGCAGCAGCCCTTATTGAGGAGGAACCCCTTCCCAAGACTGTCCCTGGCATGGGATGGTGTGTGTGCTACTCCACCATCAATCCATGTCCAGGGGCAGCTCGGGGAATCCCAGCAGTGGAAGATTCACCTTCAAGAAGAGCAACTTCTCCACCAACTCGGCCCCCAGTCTCAGGCGGTGCAGGAAGCAAATGTCCCCCACCACAGAGAACACCCTTTCTCTGTGGACACTGGTTGGTGGGCATGACAATAATCCCCTAGCCACTTTGGACAGGGCCGGTCACACATTGGTCTTGACGGCCCAGTAGGCCAAGGGATCGCTGCTGGGATCAATGCACAGTTCCTCGTCCAGGTAGGTATCAACTGCTGCTGAGGCACTGTCATACTCCCTCTCATAGCTGTCCCCGGGCACCACCACCCCCACTGCCCTCAACCACGCTGTCAGTCCCTGCCCTTTATGCTGGGCCCCATCCTCCCCAGAGTGGGCCATCTAGAGGAGGAGCTGCTGGCAGTAAGGGTGCTGCTGCTCATCCTTCTGCTGCTAGTGCTGCTGCTACTGCTCAGACTGGGGGCAGGGATAGACCCCGCTGGCTGAGAGGGGTGGCTGCTCCTACTCCCAACATCCCCTGGGGTGTCCTTCTGCTGCTGGCGCCGCGAACTCTCCAGAGCCTGCTCTACCTTCCTAATCCTCCCCACAAGATCATCCTTTCACATGGCATAGTGGGATGACTTGCGTGCCACGCTACCCTTGACCCTGGGGTTCAGCATTGTTCCAACAACATATTCCCCCCAATGCAGAAGCTTGTCCAACCTCGCCATCAGGCCTGTCTTGAGCTTCTGCACCAGCCCAACTGCCTCAGCCCCCAGCTTCTTGCCCCTAGGGCAAAATCCTGCCCCTGCAGCATGATCTTCTCCAGACTCCTGTGGAGACTCTGGAACAGAGGGGTCACCTGGTTTATGGTGGCCATGGAGGATCTGATGGTCTCTGTCACTTTATGGAACAGTCTGAGAACTAGGACCGCCTGTGCCAGGATCTCCCATTCTGGCCCATTGAAGCCTGGACGTGCCTCGCTGTCCGTGTCCAATTCCACCTGATGCAAGGTGGCTTTCTGCTCCACAAGCAGCTCAAGTATCAGGAAGGTGTAATTCCACCTCGTGGGCACGTCCTGCACAAGCAGGTGCCCTGGGGAGCCTTGCTCAGTCTGCTTGGTCCTGAGGAGTTCGCTGCCCTTAACCAGGGCCCCGATTCTTCCGTGGAATCTTAAAAAATTCTGCGGGAGTCAGGGCCCAATTCAGCACCTCACCACGCTGATTTACCATGCAGGGGGAGGGAGGGACTTGCTTCCTTCTCCCCCCCCTTCACGCACTGGTAAAATCCTTGGGGCTTCCCCTCCCCAGATACCAGGGCTTGCCTCCCCTCTCCCCCTTCCCAGTATAGAAGTTAAAATGAACTTAGCAGTGTCTGTTGGCGGCAGCAGCCGCTCCCCTCAGCGTGCTCATCTCCACCCGGCTCCAGGGACTCTCAGGGCAATGCAGCTGGATGATGTCATCTGGATGCACTGCTCGGAGAGTCCCTGGAGCCGGGTGGAGATGAGCACATGGAGGGAGCGGTTACTGCCGCCGACAGACACTGCTAAGTTAAAATAAACTTCTAAAGGGGGAGGGGGGAGGCAAGCCCTGGAGGCTGGGGAGGGGAAGCTTCCCCTCCCCAGTGTTTATTCCCCTCCCCCGTGGAATCTCCTGCCCCACGTCTCCCCAGCACAGGCTAGAAATTCTGTGCTGGGGTAAGTGGGGGAGGAGATTCCGCAGGGGGAGGGGAATTCTGCAGGAAATCTGCAAATCGCAGACCCGCGTTTCCCTCGGGGCCCTGCCCTTAACACTGCGGTTAAAGAACCCCACCAGCTTCCTCACCCGCTCTATCAGGGAGCTAAGGGTGTCTGCCCCGATCCCCTTCTCCCCGAAGCCCAGAGCGTCCGTGACCACCAGGTGGAAGGTGTGTGCTGCGCAAGGGATGCTGGTAAACTCCGCATTGCGGGAAGCCCTCACTATATTAGATGCATTATCCGTCACCACACACCCCGGGGTGAACAGTGCACCAGGCATTACCCACTCCCCTACCACAGTGTTCAGGGCTGCCTCGAGGTTCCTAGAGGTGTGGGGGATGTCCATTACTTGTGCCTAAAGCAGGGCCCACCTATACCCTGCTTCAGGATCCCTCCTGCCACTGTCCAATGCCAACTCTGGGTCCTGCCACCAGTGCGCCATCACGGCCAGGTATGCGTGTCGGGCGTTCCGGCTGGACCACAGGTTGGTTGTGAAATGGACAGTGGCACCCCCAGTTCCTGCCAGTGCCATCTGCTCCTTCACCCTCTCCTTCAAAGCCCTGTACAGGCCCGGCACCACTGTACGGCTGAGGGTGGTGCGGCATGGCATCTTAAATTGGGGGGGCCAGGAACCCCATCAGCTACTTAAACCCAGTGTCCCTGACAATGGAGAAGGGCTGGCCATCAACAGCGATCATCTCACCCAACAGGCGCATGGCTTTCTCTTGAAAGCCACACCACCCTCCAGTTGCCGATGGCCTAGCAAGCTGCCCCCACCCCAGCTCCTCCATTGTGGGCTGATGCTGCTGCTACTCCTGATGCTCTCCCCTAGCAGCGATACTGCTCCTGCTGCTAGAGGCAGCTGCTGGAGTGGGACGGTTGCCCGATGAAGGAGGATGAGTGGCTGTTGGATCGGTAACCCACTAACATCCACTGACCCAGCCTGCCCACTTAGCAGAGCAGCACTGTGGCATGTTTTAAGGTGCCTGGACATGGCAGATGTCCCTGTGTTGGTGAGCACCTGCCCATGCTTCACCACCTTGCTGCATAAAGTACATCACGCCTCCTGGGGATCATCTTCCTGCACCATCTTAAAATGATCCCAGACCCATGATTTTCTGCCCCCCACTGCCTTCTGGTCTGCACCAAGTGATGCACTGTTGGGAGGGGCAGGAGTCAGACATGGTGGCATGGGGTGGGAACTTCAGATCATCCGGTATCCGATACTGCTGGTAGTTTGCTGTACTGGCAGTATCGGATTAATCCGGATATTGGGGGTACCGGGACCAGTTCCCTGTGCCAGATTTTTTTACATTGCGGCCATTGAAATGAATGGCTGCAATGTAAAAAAAGATTAAAAAAAAACAACTACTTTTTTCCCTCCCCCATCCAGGCTGCACGGGTGGAAGAGAAGAAATCCCCCACTCACCCTGCCTAGCCTGGATTTTTTTTTTTTAAAAAAAATTCCCCGAAGTCCCTGTCTCCGGGCCGCCACCAGCGACCTGGAGCCTGCACCAGTAGGTAGGTACTAGGGTGATCCCTGGGGTGGGGGGTGGTTTAATACCCCCCCACCCCAGGGATCACCCTACTCCCCCCACCCAGGGATTGCCTACCTTTGGCACTCCAGGCGGAGGCGGCGGTCCGGTGGCTTCAGCGCTGGCTGTGGCTGCCGGCTTCAGCGCTTACTAGGCCTTCCGGGGAAACCCGGAAGTTCCCCGGAAGGCCTAGTAAGCGCTGAAGATGGCAGCCAGAGCTAGTGCTGAAGCCGCTGGACCGAGCACCAAAGGTAGGCGATCCATGGGTGGGGGGGTAGGGTGATCCCTGGAATGAGGTGTGTGTTAAACCACCCCCCACCCCAGGGATCACCCTAGTCCCT
>QEPC01010861.1:2298046-2317496 GCA_003113815.1 Sphenodon punctatus
AAAAAGATCTAACATTGGTGGCCACCAGCCTCACCCGGGGAACCTCCAAAAAGGCTCCCACGGATGATCTCAAGGGTCACACGGGCACATGGGGAGTGAGGCGGTCCCACAGATAAGCAGGGCCCAGGCTGTGAAGGACTTTAGAGGTTAAAACCAGCACCTTGAACCTGGCCCAATGCTTTATAGGCAGCCAGTGCAGAGCCCGGTGCACTGGTGTCATGTGCTCCCTGCGACCCGCCTCCATAAGGAGACGGGCCACGGCATTCAACACTAACTGCAGCCTCCAGACCAGCTTCTCAGGCAGCCCCACATAGAGCTCATTGCAGTAATCCAGCCTTGAGGTGATGAAGGCATGGATGACAGTGGCGAGGTCGGAGTCTGAGAGATACAGCCGAAGCCACCTGACAAGATGTAACTGCCGAAACGCACTCCCCACCACAGCCACAACCTGAGATTCCAGGCTGAGCCGCGAATTGAGGAGCACACCCAGACTCCGCACTTGAGAGATCATGGGAGGGTGAACCCCCGCAACAAGAGGAGATTCAACCACCCCCAGGTCTCCCAAGTCCTCATCCACCAACATCACCTCTGTCTTGTCAGGATTCAATTGCAGATGGATCGACCTCATCCAAGCCCCCACAGCTGACAGGCACTGGGAAAATGACTGCATGGCCTGGGTCGATGGAAAAGGGGAGATAGAGCTGAGTAGGGATGGGTGAACGCGGTTCGGAAGTTCAGAGTTCGGACCGAACTCGGTCTGTTCGGTTGACCAAACCGAACTCAAATTTCAAACCGAACCGTATTTCCGAACTCCGTTCTGTTCGCCCATCCCTAGTGGCAACACACACCAAAAAAACTGGTTTTGAATGGCCGAACTTGGTTTGGAAGTTTGGAATTCGACCGAACTCAGTCTGTTCGGTCGACCGAACTGAACTTCCGAACCGAACTTGAATTTCAAACCAAACTGAACCGAACTGAATTTCCGAACTCGAATTTCAAACTGAACTGAACCGAATTTCCGAACTCTGTTCTGTTCGCCCATCCCTAGAGCTGAGTGTCATCAGCATACTGATGACACTGCATGCCCTGAAACCCCCTCACAATCTCCCCTAATGGCTACATATATATGTTAAACAAGAGGGGGGACAGAATGGCACCCTGCGGGACTCCACACATGAGGGTCTGGGTGGAAGACGTACACTCCCCCAAGACCACCCATATAATCTAACTAAATGATAATAGGGAGGTAAATCTGTTGGATGGGTGAACTAGGAGGAGGATTGGGAATGGATGAGGGAAGCAAACTGCTGGGAGTCAGGGAGCCTTCTGTAAACGCTACTGAAATGATCAGTGGCTGGCTCAGAAGGTGTTGGAAGGGAGGCAGGCCAAAGACTTTTGTTACTTGCTGCTCCTGCCTTACCGCAAGCCCGATTGGCTCTGTACAGCCTAGTCCCTGGCCAATCGCAGAATGTGAAGCCAGTGTTCTTAGTCGAAAAGGAAAGGTGATTGGGCAGACTGGCTGCTACTCCAAACCTCTCCACCCCTGGTACCAGGAAGTCTGCTCCTCAGTTGCCTCCCCCTCCCTGGGCCTTCCAGTCACGTTTTTCCTGCCTGAACTCAACCGAACATGGCTGAATATGAACAAACTGTTCGGTCATTTCAGAGTTCGGTATCAGGGTTAAGTTTGGCCGGTTCGGGTTCGGTTCGGAAGTTCGGTTCTGTCGTCCAAACAGACCGAGTTCGGTTTGAACTCAGAACTTCCGAACCGCATTTGCACATCCCTAAATCCTACGCTGATGCTGCACCAAGTACCTGGCTGGCACCATCTAAGCTAACAGAGGCCCAGAAACCTCTTTCAGCCAGATTTTGGTAATACATACAAGGTCAGCAGCCTCATTCTGAATAAGATCATGGTTGTTTTATTCATCAGCAACAGCGACAGATCAGAGGCTCCACTGACCTCAACCTCCAAATATCCTGAGACGGGAGAAGAGGAGGACAGGGGAGCAGACAATAACTGCCTACACCTGTAGTCCTGATGGCATTTCCTCCCCCCCCCCCATACCTTCCCACACCCAGCACGACCTCAGTCGATGCAACAGCTGCCCCAGTGATCTCACTTTCAGGAGATACCCTCTCCTCCAGCTCTACAAAAAGTCAGAGGGCATCCTGTTCCCTGAGCCTGACAACCCTGGAGAGAAATTGCCCAGTGAGGCAGGCCAGGGAACAACCCTACCCACACACCCTTGCACCTCCTCTCACCAAGGGGGTACAACACACACTCCCATTGCCATTTCTTGCATCATCACTCCATGTCCCACCCCATGTTTTTAACCTAGTGTTGAAACTCGGTATTCAAAATTACTCAGTTTTTACAAAGTATTTGACTCAGTTTTATCAAGTACCGAGTAATCAAGGAATCAACCCGGTACTCAGTGCAGTACTCGGAAAATCCTCGAATGAGGGCCTTTTCCTGCCCCTATATAAGGGTACTTGGTACTCAGAAAATACTCGGTACTCGCTTTTATTTTACTGAGTATTTTACCGCATACCGAGGCCGAGCACTTGAAGCTGGTCCTCAGAAACTTGGAAATGCTTGCAAATAAAATGTTCACTTTTTGGTGCAGCCCTACTTTAACATTTGATTCTCTTTCCACAGAAGCAACAAACCTAGGAATAAATGAAAGAAACTGAGCCACCTTGGCTACTTTTCCCAGCAAGCTCTTCCTTATGCCATCCAGCTTACCTTGTCACTTTTCTGGCTTACAAAACTACACAGAAAAAATTTCTGCTCTGAAGAATGCATTTACTGAGCAATAAGCATACAACAAATAGCTCCACAGGCCAGAACAAACAGCCAGGCTGTGCAAGTTCCTCTGGAGCAGGCTTAACATCCCGCCTCTGTTTGTTATTTTATTATCGTAGTGCTGGTGCTCTTCTAGTTAAGGTTTTGTCAGCACATGTATTATAAAGCCCTATTTGGTGTGTGTGTGTGTGTGTGTGTGTGTGTGTGAGTGTGAGAGAGAGAGATAGTTTTGGTTACAATAATTTGCTGCAGACTTCAACTCTGAACGCAAGCTCATAAGCAATATATATATATGATATTAGGTTATGACATGTCTGCCAAGTTAACCAATTTGGGTGTTACATTCAGGACTATGCTACTGCTCTGTCTACATTTACAGCTAGTCATCCACCTTGGGCATGGCAAGAAGGGCTTCTGCTTCCTCCTCTGGACTTTGGTTTCTTGATGTAAGCAAAAGGGAGACTATGACAAAATGAGGAAACTAGTTAAAAAGAAATTTAAAAGCACAGTTGCAAGGGCTACAAGTTTGCAAGAGGCGTGGAGGCTGTTTAAAAGCACCCTTCTGGAAGCCCAGATTAAATGCATCCTGCAAGTTAAAAAAGGAAGCAGGAAGACCCAAAGTCTTCCACTATGGTTAAATAGGGAGGTGAAGGAGGTTATTCGAACCAAATGCATCCTTTAAGAAATGGAAGGTTAGTCCCAATGAAAATAATATGAAAGAGCATAAAACACTGGCAACGTAAATGTAAAGTGATAATAAGGCAGACCAAGAGAGATTTTGAAGGGAGGCTTGCTAAAGAGGCAAAAACAAGCAATACTTTTTTTTCAAATACATCAGAAGCAAGAAGCCTGCTAGGGAGTCAGTTGGGCCATTAGATGACAAGGAAGTAAAGGATATAAGGACATTGCAGAGAAGCTGAATGAGTTATTTGCATCTGTCTTCACTGGGGAGGATTTTGGGGAGGTACCCACGCCAGATCCTTGCTTTGTGGGCGAGGAAGTGGAAGAGCTGTTACAAATCAATGTGACATTGGAGGATGTTCTAGGGCAAATTGACAAACTGAATACTAACAAGTAACCAGGGCCAGATGGCATTCTCCCCAGAGTTCTGAAGGAACTCAAACATGAAATTGCAGACCTACAGTTAGTAATTTGTAACCTGTCACTAAAATCTGCCACTGTACCAGAGGACTGAAGGGTAGCAAATGTAACCCCAATATTTAAAAAGGGATCCAGAGGCGATCCTGGAAACTACAGACCAGTAAGCTTGATGTCTGTGCCGGGCAAAATGGTGGAAACCATCATTAAGGACAGAATTACAGGGCATGTTGACAAACATGGCTTAATGGGGAAGAGTCAACACGGATTTAGTAAAGGTAAGTCATGCCTCACTAACCTGTTGGAATTCTTTGAGGGTGTAAATAAGCATGTGGACAAGGGAGACCCAGTAGATATAGTGTACCTGGATTTCCAGAAAGCATTTGATAAGGTCCCTCATGAGAGACTCTTGAGAAAATTAAAAAGTCATGGGATAGGAGGTAGTGTCTTACTATGGATCAGAAACTGGTTAAAAGATAGAAAGCAAAGGGTAGGACTAAATGGTCAGTTTTCACAATGGAGAGATGTAAAAAGTGGTGTGCCTCAGGGATCTGTATTGGGACCGGTGCTGTTTAATGTATTCATTAATGATTTGGAAAAGGGTGTTAAGAGTGAGGTGATCAAATTTGCAGACGACACCAAGTTATTCAAGGTAGTTAAAACACGAGCAGACTGTGAGGAACTGCAACGGGATCTTACGACACTGGGTGCCTGGGCATCTAAATGGCAAATGAGATTTAATGTGGACAAGTGCAAAGTGATGCACGTAGGGAAAAATAATCCAAACTATGCGTACACAATGCTGGGTACTAAGCTAGGAGTTACCACTCAGGAAAAGGATCTGGGGGTGGTTGTGGACAATACAATGAAATCCACAGCGCAGTGCGCAGCAGCAGTCAAAAAAGCAAACAGAATGTTAGGAATTATTTGGAAGGGGATAGAGAATAAAACTGAGGATGTCATAATGCCTCTATACAAATCAATGGTGCGACCGCACCTCGAATATTGTGTGCAGTTCTGGTCGCCCCATCTCAAAAAAGACATAGCTGAACTAGAAAAGGTACAGAGAAGGGCAACAAAAATGATCAAGGGCATGGAAGGGCTCCCGTATGAGGAGAGGCTTGGTAGGTTGGGGCTCTTCAGTTTGGAGAAGAGACGACTGAGAGGAGATATGATAGAGGTCTATAAAATCATGAGTGGTGTGGAACTAATAAACAAGGAGCAGTTATTTACCCTCTCAGCTAGTACTAGAACTAGGGGACACTCCATGAAACTCATGGGTGGCAAGTTTAAAACAAATAAAAGAAAATATTTTTTCACTCAGCGTATAATTGGGTTGTGGAATCTACTGCCAGAGGCTGTGGTAAGGGCCAGTACTATAGCTGAGTTTAAAAGAGGTTTGGACAAGTTTCTGGAAGATAGGTCCATTAGCAGCTATTAGCCAGACAGGATCAGGGAACATGATGGGAGCTGGGGGGAAACAAAAGGGAATGGATCCCCCATTGTGACCTGTTGGGTGCTTCTCCCAAGCCACCATGATTGGCCACTGTCGGAGGCACGATGCTGGGCTAGTTGGATCATTGGTCTGACCCAGTATGGCACTACTTATGTTCTTATGATGTAGGAGCAGTAGATTGGTGTAGGAGTGACCCACACAAGCAGGCTGAGTGGGGAGAGGGCCCCGGCCCTGAGAATGCTACAGAGCCTCCAGGCTCCTCCACCATTGCTGCCTGCCTACGTGGTGTCACTGCTGGCTACTCGAGACGTTGTGAGAAGCCAGCAGCAATATGAGGCAGACAACAGCGGAGGCTCAAGAGTGTACTCGGGGCTCCCTCTTTTCCAATTCCTGGGTGTTTCAAATGAACAAGCTGATGGGGGGGGGGGTGCATGGCTCTGTCTCAGAGCACCCATGCAGGTGGAGTGCATGGGGAGCGATCTCAGCATAGCTACTGCGGCCACTGAGGATGCCACCATTCACTCCCACTACAACAGACCATGGAGGCACAGTGGCCTTCGCAAGTGACATGTCCCGGACGTGAGTGCTGGGGAAGCCAGGCTCCCCAGAGCTCCTGGCCAGGGCTTGTGACTTGCAAAGGCTGCTTCCTCCCACATTGCCAATGTAGGGATGTGCACTTCATTTTATTTTTATTAGTTACTAAAACAAATGGAGCTCCATTCATTTTTGTAACTAATGATTCCATGGCAGGCCCCAGTCCTGTAGGGTTACTCAGCCTTTAAGAGAGTGAATACCAGCATAAAGGCAGCTCAAGCAGGGCTGCAGGGGCTCCAACAGGGGAGGGACTGTGCCTAACTGGGTCTGCACCTGCAGAATGGCGTGGTACAAGCCAGCCAATGGGAAACAAACCTGAGAGGCAATTCAGTAAGAAGGAAACTACCCTGAGGGCAAGCCCCGTCGCCACGTGGCCCTCCCCAGTACGGGTAGCGGCTCTCGGGGTGGCGGCTTTTGTCCCTCCCCCCTTTCACAGCTAGGAAGGCTAGGGGGCATAGCAGTTCGGAGCGGCTCGGCAAAGTCTCGTGAGAGGAGCGAGTTCGCAGTCGCCATCTTGGATCCAGGCGCGGGACCCGCCATTCCGCGCCTGGGCAGCATCGTGTGTGCAGCATGGACGGTCGGCTGCACACGAAGAGCCTTAGAGCGTGGGGGGAAGGGCACGGGTGGTGGCGATCGAAGCCACTGGATCAAAGCAGAGCCTTGAACGAGAGTAGGGATTGAGGGGACCAGAGAACAAGCCGGATGGCTTAAGGACAGCAGAAAGCAAGGTGAGGATGGGCTCTGGGGAGAGCCATTACAGTGGGGGACAGGCTCGAAAGAGCCAGTAAGGGGCCTTTGGAAGGGCCGAGGCAAGGCTCGAACAGCCAGTAAAGGAGCCGGCCGGCTTTACAACACACCAGCCTGCGCAGGCAGACTAGGTGAGGGAAGGCCTGGGGGGAGCCTTTAGAGTCCTGGGGGCTAGGCTTGAAACAGCCAGCAAAGGAACCTGCTAACTGAACATAGCAGCCTGTCAAGGGAAGCAAGGGGATAGAAGGCACGGGAAGGCCTTTGCAGTGTCTCGGCCGGGCACAAGGGTGCACAAGGAGCAAGCTGACTCTGGGCACAGTGGCCTGCACAGGCAGAGGGAATAATGGGGGGCTCAAGGGAGAGCCCTGCAAGGTGATAGCCGGGCACGTGGGAGGCAGCAAAGGGCCGGTAGCCTTTTGGCACAGCAACCTGCAAGAGGCAGGCAGAGAAGCAAGAGCCACAAGGGCGATGGCAAGAGACAGGCCATGGCCAAAGGAAGTGGGGGAAAGAAGGGCAAGGGCCCTGCCAAGAAGGCCCTGACAAAAAGGGTCAAGGAGGTCCTGGAGGCCCTCCAAGCCCGAATGAGTGGGTGTGACACCACCCTGACCAGCCTAACAAACCAGGGCCAGGTGCCTGGTGAAATGCAGGTTCGCAGGGGGGTTCCGGAAGGGGAAAGAGAAATGGATGAAGTAATTCACGAACGGGAGGAACAGGCCCATGCAGGGGAACACGGAGAAGGGATGCCTGAGCGGGAGGCTGGCGGCGCTGTAACCCCAAGGGCAACCAGCGCTGTCCAGCAAGGAACGCAAAAAAAGGGGTCCAGGGTGAGCACAAGGACAGTGTGCACACACACCCCGCATGGTTCAGAGAAGAACCGAACCAGGATCCCGCAGCACTGGGAGGGCAACCCCCCACAAGTGTGCGGGAACACAGGAATCCGGATGATCAGTCCCCCTCAGGCCAAACCGGACAGACCCCGGTAAGGCCTTCCCCCCCGCCCAGGCGATGGGAAGTCGCCATTTGTCTCCATTCAGGGATAAAGGAGAGGAACCACCCATCCAGCGCACAAGGGGAGACCAGCTGGCAGCAGTCCTCGAGACCCTCAACATGTTCATGGGTCGCTTTGCGGCACTGGAGGAGAGAGTGACGGAGTTATCGGAGGGGCGACAGTGAGCAGGGGGGCACCATGCGCAGCAAGAGAGGAGGCCAGCACATACCCCGGCGCCTCCGGAGGACAGGCCGGCGAGACAAAGGGACCAGCGACCCCAGCTTCACGATGACCCGATGGTGAATGTGGGTGCAGGCCCCAGCCGTGAGATGCAAGGTAGGTGTGCGCAGTGCCACCAGTGCCAGTGCGGGAACACAGGCAGCGAGGGGAATAGAGAACAACCTGCACAGGCAGAACCCCAAGCGGATGTGCGGCTGGGGTGGGTCGGATCATGAGTGCTGTGGCCTGGCCAGGATACGGCGAGGGCAGCAGAGGCAAGCCAGAAGGCCCCAGGGGCAGAGGTGCAAGGGGAATTAGGAGTAACAACTGGCACGCCACAACAAGGAACATGCAGCACGTGTAGAGGGAAGGCCGATCTGGCCACAGCAACGCCCCGGGAACCGGGTACCTGGGCGGCTGTAGGGGCACCCGTTGGGGCGCATTTGGCCCAACATACGAGGGATAACATTTGGAAAGGGGAATACATGGATGTATTCTCACTTTTATACATGGAACCGGTACCGGATCCGAATTCCAAGGAGAAAGAAAAGGACAAAGATAGGTTCAAACACCCGAAAGTCGAAAAGAATTGAGCTAATTGATCAGCTGCCTTTTCAGTGCTGATAGGAGTGATGATTCAGGCTTCCCCTGAGCGGGCCACTGAATTGATCAAGTACCTCGACATCGTACGCAGAGCGTACGACTCCGGGAGCATGGGGGTGTGGCTTTGCTACGATGAGGGCTTTAGAAAATGGGCAGCGATTACACCGGGGTCTGATGGGACGTGTACGCAATGCACCTATGGCTCGAGTGTATGTCTAATGCTGTGGGGACACACAGGACCGACAGCGGACACACCCTGGCCAGAGGGGGGGTGGCACCCCTTTCGAGAAGGAGGGCGCCGCAATAGACAGAGGGGTACAACCTGTTGAGACTTTAACGGGTTGGGGGGTTGCGCCTGCTCCGTGTGCCATTTTTGGCACGCTTGCTCCAACTGCGGAGGGGGACACCCAGAGGTGCGCTGTAATAGAGTGCGGAGCCCCTCCCACGGAAAACAGCAAGGAAAGCAGGGGACGGGGCAACCAGACCCAAGACGGAGGAAAGGGCCCCAATGCCGGTCAGTCATAGGGTGCTCCAGAGAGCTCTCAGGGGCTGCCCGATGATGGGCGAGGTGGATTATGTAGTGTGGGGCTTCAGGGATGGCTTCATCATCCCGGCAAAATTGGAGGCAACTAGGAGTTGGGTAAGGAACTTGAATTCAGTCAAAGGTCGGGAGGACTTGGTGGCCGCCAAGCTTAAAAAGGAGCTCGAAGAGGGCTGTATTGCAGGCCCCTTCGGCGCCTTCCCCTTCCCCGATTTGCATGTGTCGCCTCTGGGCATTGTGCCTAAGAAGCAGGCGGGAGAGTTCCGGCTTATACACCACCTCTCTCACTGCAGGGGAAGGTCGGTGAATGACGCCATACCTCCTGAGCTCTGCTCGGTTCGTTATGCATCATTCGATGCTGCGATAGAAATGGCAATGGAGTGCGGAAAAGGGGCGCTCCTCGCGAAGTGCGATATTAAATCTGCATTTCGCCTCCTTCTGGTTCACCCCGACAGCTTCAAGCTACTTGGGTTCCAGTATGGAGGCCAGTATTTTTATGATAAGGCAATGCCCATGGGGTGTTCCATATATTACTCGGCCTTTGAGCGTTTTAGCTCCCTGCTGGAATGGCTGGCTAGGAAAAGAACGAAATCTCAATATTGCATTATATTGATGATTTTTTGTTCTTGGGGAAGAAGGGTACAGCTGAGTGCAGGAATGCCCTCACGGATTTTTGGGTGATGGCAGGGGAGCTAGGTGGCCCCCTGGCCCCTGAAAAAATGGTGGGACCGACAACGGTGCTAACATTTTTAGGGGTCGAGTTAGATACCGAACAGCAAGTGTCACGCTTGCCGGTCGAGAAGCTAGTTGCTTTGGTTAGGGATATCAAAGCAATATTAGGGCGCCCAAAAACAACAGTTAGGCAGCTTCAAGCCCTGACTGGGAGTCTCAATTTCGCGTGCTGGGTAGTGGCGCCAGGCGCACCTTTCTATCCAGGCTGTATGAGAAGGTGGGGTCTAAACTACCTGGGCACTGCCATATTAGGATCTCTGCCGACATGCAGGATGACCTGAGGACTTGGCTCCACTTCCTCCAGAATTTTAATGGAGTTAGTATCTGGCGGCAGAGATGGCTAATGGAGGCCGAGCTCCAGGTACATTCCGACGCTGCCGGGTCCCTGGGGTTCAGAGTTTACTGGGCAGGGAGGTGGTGTTCAGCGTTGTGGCCAACGAAATGGGTCCAGGAGGGTTGGATCCAAGATTTGACTTTCCTGGAACTATTGCCCATAGTGGTAGCAGTACACATATGGGAGAGGGAATTCGCGGACAAAACCATTTTGTTTTGGTGTGATAACCTCACGGTGGTACAGGTGTTGAACTCGTTATCATCCCACTCTAAGAGAGTAATGGGATTGGTGAGAGGGTTCGTGCGGCAATGCCTCATGAACAACATATTGTTCACAGCTAAGCATGTGCCGGGTGTTAACAACGGCATAGCCAACGCACTCTCTCGCCAACAGATGGAGCGGTTCAGGCAATTGGCACCGGGAGCCAGGATCGAACCGGAGAAGCTGCCCGAGGGGATCTGGAACATTGGACTGTAACAATGTTCCAGGCAGTACAGGGCTCACTTGCACCACGCACGAGAGCAGCTTACCTCCAGGCTTTGACAGATTTCCAGGAATTTAGATGCCAAAAAGGGTAGGGGACACAGTTCCCAATTAAGGAGGATCAGACATTGCAGTTTGTAATAAGCCTAAGAAATAAAGGGCTGGCGCCAGGCACTATTGCTTGAAAATTGGCAGCCTTAACCTTTTATAATAAGCTGGCTGGCTTCCAATCTCCTAACCGGGGGGGGTTCATGAGAAAAATGATAGAGGGGTGGGAACGTGAGTCACCAAGGAGTGGTGACAGCAGACAGCCCATTACACCTGCAATATTGCGGGGCATGTGCCAGCAACTCCAAAAGGTATGCTTTTCGACTTTTAAAACCCAGTTATTCCAAACGGTATTTAAATTGGCATTTTTCGGGGCCTTCCGGGTGGGCGAATTAGCAATTGCAATGGATCGCAATCTGGGGGGGCCCGTGTTGCGTGTAGAGGATGTTCAGGGGGGACGGAGGGGATGACAGTAGTGGTCCGGGGATCTAAAACAGATCAGAGAAGAAGGGGACAGCTAATAAAGTTGGCTAGGATAGAAGATGAAGACCTTTGCCCGGTGAAGGCAGTGGCAGATTACATGGGCATGTGCCCAGAAAGAGAAGGACAGCTGTTCATACACGAAAATGGTACGCAACTTACGAGATACCAATTTACTGCAGTAATGAACAAAGCGTTAAAAGGATTGGGTTTATCAACCCAGGACTTTGGTTTCCACTCCTTTCGAATTGGCGCGGCTAGTTGTGCGACGGCTGCGGGATTATCCGAGCAGCAAATAAAGTCGATAGGCCGCTGGAAGTCGGGAGCTTACCGTTCTTATGTCAGAAAGGTTCAGTTATAAGGAAAGGGCCCCCTTAGCTTACAGACAAAGTCAGTTAACCCGAGGAGAAAGTTTTTGTTAACAATTGTTGTGTTTTTCATAGGAAGTGAGCTGCCTGGCCGGCAGCAATGAGTTGTCATAGCTGGCCACAGTATTGTCTACTGGGCCGGGAGCGAGCAGGATGCTCATATTGGGGGACCCAGCTGGGACTGGGCCATCTGGCGAAGGTATCGTGGAGAGGCCGGAGCGGGATGAAGTGGGCCCAGTTCCTGCCACTGATCCACTCCTTAGCAACGGAACCACGTCCAGACATACTCGTAACCCACTTGGGAGAAAACAACCTGCCGGTTGACACAGGGCTCCACCTGGTCACCAATATCAAGAAGGACTTGCACGTTGCAAGAAGGATTCTCCCAGACACTGTGCTCATATGGTCTGAGATACTTGAGAGAATAAATTGGAGGAATGCCGTGCGCCCAAGTAAGGTTGCAAGAGTTAGGAGAAAGGTCAACAAAGAGATTGGGAAATTGGTTGTGGAAATGGGTGGTCAAGTAAATAGGCGCCCTGAGATCAAATTTAACAGGCCAGAATTGTATAGGGTGGACGGCGTGCATCTGTCTGATGACGGGCTCGAGATTTATCTCAGGGCCCTGCAAGAACAGTTGAACCAGTTACTCAAGAAGTCCTTAGCAACGGGTGCTGGTTCCATTGCTAAGGAGTGGATCAGTGGCAGGAACTGGGCCCACTTCATCCCGCTCCGGCCTCTCCACGAGGCAAGGGCCTCCTGATCCAACTGGGGGCGGCCGTACAGGTGTGACATTGCAGCAGCTATAGTTAGCATTGTTGCAGTACTGAGGAACCTCAGACCGCTTAAGATTATTGTTAGTATTATTAACTGAGTTAATAGTTAAGGTTTGCAGGACTTGAAGGGGCATAGCCCCCTCCCTACCCGACTAAGTTTACATAAAGTTTTGGTGCGGCCTAGTTTACCCAACCAATGGTGTCAGTGTCTTCCTTTCGGGGTGTGGGACAAGAGTTTAATGGGAGAGCTCTGCCCAGAGCTAAGACTAAATGGCTGAGAATCTGTCTAAGAAGATTGTGAAAGGTAACAGCAAGAGGGGACTGCTGGTTGCAGAGACTGGGAAGGCTTGGGGCTGCAGATGCTTGACCCAGGAACACAGGGAGCTGCTGAGGGCAGGTGAGACTGTGATAAATCTGAGGGGCTGCTACAAGGGCTGGGGGGCGGGGGGTGTTTGGAGAGGGAGAGATGTGATTTTGTGTGTATGTGTATGTAGAGAGAGAGGTGAGTGTGTATGTTGAGAGAAGGGTGGGTAGGGGTTGCCCCCCCTCCCCCCCAATGCCTCCCCTCCCATGGCTTCCCTCTCTCCCCCCTGCCTCAATAGCTCCTGGAGAGGAGGAGGGAACGCCATCCAACCCAAGGAGACACCCACCAGAATGTTTCTTCTCTTCCCCTCCTGCTTAGCATCCTAACCCTGTCTCTAACTGAGCACCTGCCCCCCCCCCGAGAACCAGGCCCAGCAGCATCTGAGGTAAAGAACCACCCGGCCGAGAAAATACCGTTTTGCCTTCTCCCCTGATTAGAGCTCATTTGTGCTGCTGCGCCCCCTCCCCCACGGGGGGCGTTGAGAGTGGACTGGAGCCATCTGGGGGAGGATTTGTGCAATGGGAAGGGGCTAGGGGGTGCTGTGACCATGATGGGGTGGTTTGATATGTTTGATTGGTTTTCCAGTGCTTTGATGTTTGAGATCCAAGCCCAAATCCAGGAACTGGAAAGAGGCCACATAAAATCTTACTGAGGGCTGCATTTGGACCCTGGGCCTGAGGTTCGATTCCTCACCCCTGCTTTCATAGGTGCGTGTTTGTGTGTGCTGTGGATGTGTGGGGTGGTGGGAGGGGAGTTGTTTGGCCTATGTTTGATCAGCTGGGTCTATGTTTTAAAGTTCAAGAGATCATGGATGGATCTGCGCACTGCATCTCCCTATCTTTGGCCCTTTTCACACAGACACGAACACCAATAAAATGGGTTTTACATTTTGTTATACATGTTACAGGGCATGTAAAGACTGGGTGGACGGTAGGTGTAGGTGCATGCGTGCTCCTGCGTGACACCTATCTCCATTCACCGCCCACCCACGGAGCAACATGTTGCGCAGGAATACGCGCTCACCTACACCCACTGCCCACAGTGTTCACACAGACACCTCCACCCATCTCCACCCAGCAAAATGCACCCCACCCACTGCCTCTGGTGTTCGCACAGACGCCTCCACCCAGCGAAACTGGGTGGAGGCATCTTGTGTGAAAAGGACCCATGTTGCAGGGCTGCAGTGCTGCCCTGTGGGTGCCCTGTAACATGTATAATAAAATCTAACACCCATTTTATCAGTGTTAGAGTATTTGTGTGAAAGGGGCTTTCGTGTCCATGCTCTCATCTCTGCTCACTTCCCTTGAGTTTGGTTTTTTAATGCTTTGGTGTTCGATATCCAAGACCAAATCCAGGAACTGGAAAGAGGCCACATAAAATCTTAGAGAGGGCTGTATTTGGCCCCTGAGCCTGAGGTTTGATTCCTCACTCTTGATTTCATGGGGAGGGTGCTGTGACTTTGTGAGGGGGATGGGGGTTGTTTGACCTATGTTTGATCAGCTGGGTCTATGTTTTAATTGGGGGTGTAATAGGGATGTGTTCAAGAGAAGGAGGGTCCAGATCATGGATGGATCTGTCCCTATCTTTGTGTTCATGCTCTCATCTCTGCTCACTTCCCTTAAGTTTGGTTTTTCAGTACTTTGGTATTTGAGATCCAAGCCCAAATCCAGGAACTGGAAAGGAGTCACATAAAATCAGAGAGGGCTATATTTGGCCCCTGGGCCTGAGGTTCGATTCCTTACCCCTTCTTTGCGGGGGTGGTGGTGCTGTGGCTGTGAGGGCTGGGGTTGTTTGATCAGCTGAATCTATGTTTGAACTTCTGTGGTGGAAGTGTAATAGGGATACACTCAAGAGAAGGCCGGTTCAGAGCATGGATCTGTCCCTAGTGTGCATGCCCTCATGTGTTTTAAATAAGTCATTGCCTTTTAACCATATCGGTGTCCTTTGCTTCCTTTAATCTAAAATGGATTTAAATGTTCTTTGGTACACATTGGGCAGTTTTACACCCACTTTAAAGTTCTGGATTTTTCAATCTTCTGGGTTTACAAGTCCACAAGTAAGTTCCGGATGCATTTTTCACACACACACTGCCCTGAGGCAGCCTCAGCAAACATGCAGGAGAAATGTGTGTGTAAAAACACCCANTACACACAAACGTTCCAGGAGAAGTTCTATGCAGAAGTTCAAAGAGCCAAATGTTTAAGATCAGGGTGAGTGATTTAGACACACAGAAAGTTCAGGATGTAACAGCAAACATGCAGGAGAAATGTGTGTGTAAAAACACCCATTGTATTGACGGGTTAAAAATAACTTCTATGACAATTCTCTGCCGTCGACAAAGGGAAGTGGATGGAGCTGTGGGAAGGTGGGTGAGGCCTGAGGGGGGCTCCACGTTTTGTCTTCTCCCTGGGCCCTGCAATTTCTAAGGTCAGCCATGGTTGAACCCATGACACATGGTTGGCCACGTGGGGTAGCATCTTGTCTGAAAACACCCCCTGTCTCACTGGCTCCTACACTTTTGAAAAGAAGACAAAGTGGTGCAAGGAGCAAAATGATGAGAAAAAGACAGATACAGGGAAAGAGTGAAAGTGAAATTCAGAGGGAAAGAAAGACAAAGGAATGAGAGACGGGAAATTATGAAAAACTGCAGACAGGCAGAAAGAGACTGAAATAAAGGGAGAAATACAGAAGAACAAGGGACAGGAAAAGAGAAGAAAAGGGGAAATTGTTAGTTTCTCTGAAGTATCCTCAATTGTACTGTATAAATTAAAGTTTCCCATGCACTGTACAACTACTAGATATAGCTAACTCTTTTTTATTTTCTAATTTTGCCAGGGCTTGGTAATGAAGGTCCCAAACATCAATATGAAATAATGATATTTTGCTACTTGACTGAAATTGTTTTAGCAAATGCTTAAGGAAATCCATCCATATTCAAGAAAGCAGGTAAGAACATACTCCTTTAAATGTCATTGACTTAGTTAAATTTATACACATGCATAAAGTGTGTAAGTGAAGACACTTTCCTGAATCAGGGTCCTGGTGCTTATCGATGCATATGTTAACAGCAGATCTGTACAAAGATACAAGTCTCTAGATGTTAATGCAGGATCAGCCACTGGTTACTAGGACAGCAAAGACCAAGAAAGAAAATCACAATCTAAATGTTATGTGGCACATGGCTTAGTTCCATCCAAAAGGTCAGTTTTGCTGAAAGTTAATTGAAGATTGTAAAATTCAGCTCAGCTGCATACCTTGTCCTCACTTCTCCTCATTAATTCCGCAATAGCTGCAGCCAGTTCTTATAAACCCAGCAAAGATTTGCTGAAATTGACAGTTAAAACAAACCACCATTAAACAACATGCTTAACAGTATCCTCATCCAAACAAATCTCTCTCTATAGTTTATTGCTGCTTTTGTTGAGTGTAACATACCAATGCGAACGTTTGTGGTTACTGCAAAGGGATGAAATGCTGTGGTTCACTGAAATGCAAAATGATATTTACAAAAGCTCAAACAGTTCAATGCCAGTGAAAACCAACCAGGTCTAGCATGGGTAGGCAATGGAAAAATGTGGGGTTTTTGTTGTTGTTGGGTTTGTGTGTATATGTATGTTGTCTGATTTATCCTTCTGATCTTTACTATCTGAAGAAGACATGGGGGTGGGGGAATACCTACACGTAAAGGATATTTTACTTAGATCTATTGAAATCAATGGGAATTTAGCCATTAACTTCTAGGGAGTCACTTACTATGTTGAAAGAGCTGACAACATCATTCTCAAAGCAACTGGAAAAAGTCCTGTTTGGAAACATATATGCTCAGCAAATAATGATCTTTTGGACTCTTTAAAACTCTGCCCTTTTGACTTTCAATGTGGTACAAATAATATATTGGCAATAGCTATCATTGCTGGGTGCAATCCTCATCCATTAAAGCAAGTGAGAGCTGAGCCTTTGAGTGCGATAGTCAGGATCATGTTGGTAGTTGGTTATATCTATGCAAAGTAAAGACTCACAGTTATCCTTGCAGATTTGTTTTATCAAGTTGGAACTTTAAATTAGGCTCTAGGGACACACAGTTCTGGCATTTTGGAATTGTACTAGTCTCCAGGTAAATTATGTTTAAAATGTTTTGGGTGATGCACTAATGTGCAATGCAGATCACTAAAAGGTTAGAGGAGAAAAAAGGACCCAAATGAGGAGTACTGGGACTTGGTGTCTGGCTGCTTTCTTTGTTAAGGAAACAAACATAAAATAAATATATATTATCCTTTTAAATAACATATGAGATCAGATTGCAGAAACCAGTCACACTGGGCTAAACATTCTAGGCTGTGCTTCATTATTCTTTCTGAAACCTATACAAACTTAGAGGGGGGTTTTAACACTTGGACAGACAGAGTTAGGCTTCCACTTTCAGAGCTGCTGAGCATTTGCAGATTGCATTCAATCAATGGAAACTGCAGAACCTTGAGAAATGAGAGCATAATCAGATTAATCGCGTGCACTACTCCACTCATTGAAGTCAATGGCCTGCCAATTCCCACTAAATTTAATGTTGGAGGGTTGTATCCATAATATTGTCATGGGAGATTTTGGAGTCTTGCGGGTTGCTTTCTCTTTGGAGAAGAAATCAGTGACGTGGAGCCATTGTATCTTTTTTGTGTAATTTATTTGCACTATAACAACATATAGTGGAGGTGGTGGCGAAGGCTGCCTTTCGCCAGCTGTATCTAGTGCGGAGGTTGCGTCCATACATTTCCAGACCCGACCTGGCCACCCTCATTCATGCCTTTATCACCTCGAGGCTGGACTACTGTAATGCGCTCTACGTTGGGCTTCCATTGACGCTGGCTTGGAGGTTGCAGCTAGTGCAGAATGCGGCAGCTCGTCTCCTGACGGGGACGAGTCGGTGAGAGCATATTACTCCTGTGCTCCATGCACTGCACTGGCTGTCTATAACATACCGAGCCAGATTCAAGGTATCGGTTTTGGCCTATAAAGCCCTACACGATCTTGGCCCCGGAAACCTCAGGGACCACCTCACCCGCCACACCCCAGGGCAGCCCCTTCGGTCTGCTGGGGGCGCCTTCTTGGAGGTCCTCCTCATAAGGCGGGGGGCCACAATGGAGAGGGCGTTCTCGGTGGCCGGACCGCGAATATGGAACTCGCTCCCGGAGGAAGCCCGTCTGGCCCTAAGTCTGTTGGCTTTCCGCTGAGTCTGTAAGACTTGGCTGTTTTCCCAGGCCTTCGGAGGAGGGGGGGGGGGTTTAATAGTGGGGGAGGGGGGGTTAGGTGCTTTTTAGATGTTTTTAAATTGTTGTGTCGATGTTTTAAATTGTTTTTATTGGTGTTGTAAGCCACCCCGAGATGCCATGGGCATGAGGGGGCAGCAAATAAATGTAATAAAATTAATAATAATAATAAATATTATACCATATAGGCTTGTGCAGTTGGAACATTCATTTTCATTTTAGTTTTTGTTTTCATTTACAAAAAAATGCTTTGTTTGGGGGAAGGTTCGTAAAGGACTCTATCATTTTCCTTTATGTATTTTTTGTTTTATTTTATTAAAAATAATTGTTTAAAATATCACTGTGCATATGCAAATAGACACCAGGGCCATTTTGTGCAGATGTGGCCCTTTTCAGAAACAGTGCCAGCAGCATCACTGCCACTTTGGAAAAGAGTGTGCATGCTCACAACGGCCCTAGAGGCCATTTTGCACATGTGCAGTATTTTGTTTTGTTGTTTACATTTTTTAAAATTATTCTAATTAAAATAAAGCAAAAAATGTAAACAAAAAGAAATAAAAATCAAATGAATGCAATTTGCTTATTCATTTGTTTGTTACCTTCGTTATAAAATCGAGTAGGTCTCCATTCATTTTCATAATTGATTTAAACAATATGAATTGCACATCCCTAGTCCTTGGACAGACCTGGATTACCATCCCCAAAACACTTAGGGTGCAATCCTGCTGCTGGGTTATGCCAGCGGCAGGCACACAATACCACCGGCGCAAGCGCACGTGCCCCAAGTGTGCAGCTAGCCACACAGGGCAATGACATGCTCCCTCTGATGCCCTTAGCTCACCCAGCCCAGGTGATGGAGCAGGAGCCGTGCCTGCTACATCCCCTGAGATATGGAGTGAGTGGGCTCAGGGGGGTTGCATCGGAGGGGGCGCGCCATTGCCCTGTGTGGCTAGCTGCACGCTCGGGGCGCGTGAACACACACATTCATTGCCTCTAGCGCAAGTAGGGGCTGGCGTAAGTGGCCTCTAGGATTGCACCCTTACTGTGCAGTAGCCCTATTAGTTTCAATGGAACTGCGTCAGAGTAAGTTTGAGAACTGTGGCCCTGGTCACAAAAGCACAGGTAAAACACCACTTTAATACATCTTTTCCCAAAAGCCATTACCCAGTTTCTAAACAGAACTCTGTGGGTATTTTCAGACGTTACGGGCGGCCAGTTCACCACAGTGAACCACCAGGGGGGGTGAACAGCGCAACCACGCCCGGGGGTGGGAAAACGACCCAAACAGACGTGCCGGGAACGGGAGCACGGGCCGGAACCGGGCTGCACCATAGCGGGCCGCGGCAGCACAACAGACGTGCAGCCGAACCCCCGCCGGGCGCTAAACCCCCACAAGGCACCGGGCAGGGGCGGGACACAGACATGGCCGCCTGAGGGCAAACGAAGCCACAAGGGAACGCCCACACAAGGGAAATGGGAAGGGAGGGGGGAAGAGCGAGAACAGGCTGACAGCCGGCACACACAGCGGACCCGCAGCGGGGCACAATGCACGACCACA
>QEPC01010861.1:2322806-2365530 GCA_003113815.1 Sphenodon punctatus
GGGTCTCCTGTAGGCCCCACTGGCCCCCTCTGTGGTAGGCCTTCTTCCGGCTCGGCCCCTGCTGTTCCTCCTCCTGGTCCAGCTCCTGCTCCACCTGCACCTGCTCCTCCTCCACCTCCTCCTGGGGGTGTGCCTCCGGGCGCGCGGGGCCGGGCTCGTCCTGGGGCTCGTCCACCCAGGCCGTCTTTCGTGTCTGGGGGGGAGGTGGTGAGTGGTTGCTGGGTGCGGGTGTGGCCCCTCTCGGGGGCCCCCTGCCCCCCTGCCTTGCGCCCGGGGTCCCCCCGCACCCCCCTCACAGGGGGTTCACCCGTGCCCCCTGTTCCCCTCCCATTGGGTGCCCTTACCCTTTTCCTGGGTGCCTCCTTTGGGTCCGTTCCGGCCGCTATCCCTGGGGCGGCACGACCCGGCTGCAGCTGTGGGTGGTGTTCCTGGGCCGCCTCCCTGGTCGGGTGCTCCCGTGTGCCCCCTTCCTGCGCCTGTGCTCCCTCCGCCTGCATCGCTGGGCCAGCCTGCACCTCCTCCGCCTCCTGTCCCGCCGCTGTCGCTGTCTCTGCCTCCGCTCTCTTCCGCTTCCCTCCTCGCTCCATCCCGACGTTCAGGGTCCTTTGGCCCCACGGGGGGGTTGAGCGTGGTTCAGTGTGGTTGAGCGTGATCTCGTAACGTCTGAAATCATCCTGTATCAAGAACCAATGGGAGATAGGGAGATGAGAGCAGAAAGCAAACTCTTGTTGTTCTTTGCTAGTTTCCAAAAATAATCCTGCAGGAAAGCAATGCAAAAATTTCTTAAGAAACTGAAACTGCTCACACAAGGGCAGTCTGTCAGGATTTGAGGCCTTGTTCTCACATGTCATGGTAAGGAGTATGTTCTCAGTGGGGGTATCTACAAACAAGTAAATATTTCAGAGCATATCATTGTTATCCCTTACTATCATTCATACATTCACTCATTAAAACTAATGGGAGTTGAACCATTGACTTCAGTGAAGATAGGATTGCCCCCTATGTCAGTAAGGAGTACCTTATGTCTGAGAGTGGCAGTAATCACTAACTATCCCTCATCTAAGGGTGTTTTCAGACGGACATTTATCCCGGGATAATTGCTTTAATCCCGTGATGGCATGTCTGCCTGAATGCTGTCAACAGTGTGTCCACATCCGCCTTGCCCCCCTCCCTTCATACCTTCAAATCTCTCCTTAAAACTCACCTCTTTCGCTCTGCTCTGTCGGACTCTTTATCCTGCTGAGCCACTATTCCTATACCTACGATCGGTTTACCCTTATACTTGCAACATGGACCTGCCTGCTGTCATTCTCATCGTAACCAAGCCAAGTACGTGCACTTGAGACCTCGCATCTTCATGAATGTTAGACCCCTTGTCTCTCCCTCTGTTCCCCTTCCTAAGTCTCTCCCCCAGCTCCTGTCTCTCAGATTGTAAGCCCTAGGGGCAGGGACCATGTCTATTTTATTACTTTGTAAAGTGCCAGGTACACTGCTTGCGCTATATAAATGTTTGTTAATAATAATAATAATTATTATTATTATCTCAGGATAAAAAAATGCAAGGGTGTTATAAGACCAAGTTCGCTGGTTTATAACACTTGGGTGTTAAACTATCCCAGGATAATGTCCATCTGAATGACTATCCTGGGATAGTCACTATTCTGGTGATTAGTGACAGAGTCCCACGGCGAGACCTGGCAGACTCTCCTAGGCATTTTCTGTCTCTATGGTATTTAGGAGCACATGACTATGGGGTGATTGTATTACCACCATCATCGTTCTGGAGCGCCAAGTTTAAATACCCGCAGAACAAAGGGATGAGTTTCTATTTTCTTCTAACCAGAGATAGTGTGGTTGCCGTGTTCGGCCCAAGCGACAGAGACACAAATTGGTTCAAATTATATCATTTGAACCACTTTGTGTCTCTCATTTTCTTCAACTCAGAAATCAGAAAAATGACAAAAATCAGATTTTCTTCAATCCCAGAAGTCAGTGCTCTGCGTACAGACAAAAAGCACCCTGTGGTTGATATTTATGCCAAAGACTCTAATCACTGGGATTAATTGCTCTGCTGTTCATGTTCACATGGCTATCCCGGAATAAAGCTATCCAGGGATAGAATTGTCCATCTAAACAAGTACCACTTTGTTATCCCAAGATAATAAGCACCCCAGATTATTCTACTTATCCCGGGATAGTTTGTCCATCTGAAAATGCCCTCAGTTGAAGTCAATGAGTAGAGGTTTTAGCCATACTCTGTGTCTGGAAACTCTCAGTTGGTATTTTGTGGAGATTGTTCCTTGCAGGGTAAATGCAGGCAATGTAAGATTGCCACATGTAAGGGGGCTGGGGGGGGGGAGATGTTTTTTAGAAATGTTTAAATTTGATATTTTATTGTTGTATTGTTTTTTAGTGTTGTAAGCTGCCCCGGGATGTCGTAGGCATGAGGGGTTGGCTAATAAATATAACAAATAAATAAAATATGCAACTTTTTCCAGGACATTGATGAAAAATACATGTTGCAGGGCCTGCATTGGCATGTAAGATGACAATGCAGGCCCTGTAACATGTATTTTTCATAACTGTCCAGGGGAAATTGCATATATGGCAGCCAATGTCCCTGTACAAGACTAGACACAGCTGGTAAACAGAACACACAGACTCACGGAGGTCTCTGATTCATCCCTGCTGTCAGTCAGCACAGTAACCATCACATTTTTATTTCCTTTTGTTCATTACTAGAAGAAAGTGGTTTCAGAAAAAGGATTTATGCACACCAGTATCATGATTCTAGTTATTCTTGAGGTATTTGGGACCAGCTTTATGAATGACCTCTTTAGGGCTCTGATAATAGATTCTAATGCAGACATACCATCTGAAATGCATTAATGGCCCCGTCTTCCATCTGGATTTATGTGGCAATCCAGCGTTGCTCAAGAAGGTATATTGTTGTTGTTCCAAAATTCTGCCATGGGCCCGCAAGCTTGAAATAGGCCTGTCGTAGAAGGCTAAATGGAACTGTCAAATTTTCATGGAAACACCTCCAGGAGTAGGCACTTCTAGAATTACCAAGAAAGATATTTTCAAATCATAAAAATGTCTTAGTCTGAATTTGAAGCCAACTCTTTTTAATCTACTTTGCCTGAAATTTGATTTTTATAGGAACAGATGAATGTAGGAACTGCCATCTTGGATCAGACCAGTAACCCATCTAATCTAATATCCTGATTCGGGCAGCAACCAATGGCAGCTACTTCAGAAGAAGGTGCCTGAATAGTCTGGGATTACCATGCTCATAGGAAAGTTTCTTCCCAGCCCTAATTGGTTTAGACAGTGCTAGAATCCTATTATGATGACAATACAGAGAGGTTGGAGCGTGTGCAAAATGATGGTGTACTCCTCCTCCCCACTAAAATATGAATCTTTGCTTGACACACACTGATTCACCCATTCAAAAAGGGAAAATGCTGCCATTAAGATTTGATATTCTGTTTAAACATAGCATCCCTTTCAGGGGCCAGGGCTCCCTACAATACAGGCCCTGCAGGTCTGTATGCTATGCATATATTATTATTTCTAGTTTACTTATAGGACCCAAAGATTGGGAGTCATATCTTGAATTGCTGAAAGCCCTTCCTAGGTTGAAACTCCCCACATTTAAGAGTCTGTCAGCCCATATTTCACGCCAGTGTTTCTCACCTTCAAGTTGTCATTTCAAGTTTACCCATGCAAGACTCATAACACATGGGAGTTCAGTGCAGTCTCACAGTCTGGGCACTTGCCAGAATGCAGCCCTGGGCTTAGTGGCTGGATGTATTTTTAAGTTTTCAGAAAAGAAGCCCACACTTTAAAAATGCAAGATTGTTTTGCACTTATTAGGTTGGCTGGTCCATTCAAATCTGTAAAAAAAACAAAACCGCCCTGCTCTGTGAAGCTCAGGCCAAAGCTGCATCAAATAGAACTTGCAGCTGGTTTGGCCCAGTACTAGTGTTCACTGCATTACTATTCAGCACTGGAAAGAGCCAAAACCCAGCAAACTAAGACTGTTCTTACATGAGGCTTATTTTTTTGCATATCTTTAAATTCCTGGAGAAAAAAACCTCATGCTGGGGGGCTTAGATGTTCTTCCCCACTACCAGAAGCGAGTCGGGTGCCATTACAAACAGCGGGCACTGCGAACTAGCGCAGGCTTGGCGATGTGGAGTTTTAAAAGCCCCATATGAAGGGGGGCTTACCTCCAAGCATACCGCCACTTCCAGTAGCGGGGAGAAACGTTTAAACACCCCAGCATGAGTTTGTTTCTCCAGGAATTTAGAAATACATGAGAAACAAGCCTCGTGTAAAAACAGTCTCAGACAGATGCAGACAACCGTTTCAACAGGCCTCCAGCCAGAGGCAAGGAGCACTGCACAGACACACATACCATACCATCCAAATTTTTATTTAAAAAATAGGTACTCTTCATGCCACAACTAATCTGCATAAACTTGAATGTGTTTATGGATGTTTTGTCGACTTCAGGTCTAAGCTGGAAAAAAATAAAAGATGTCTGTCTAGGGTGGCCAGATATACAAATTGTAGAGGACACTTATGAGAAATACAGGTTCTAGGCTGGATTGGAGCCAATACTGCCTTGCAGCCTGTATTTCTCGTGTCCTCTAACATTTACATTTCTGGCCACCCTATTTGCAAGGGTCTGCATTGGCACCTTAGGCTCCAATGCAGGCCCTGCAACATGTATTTTTCATAAGTGTTCCTTAAAAATTTGCATAGATGGCAACCCTACACCCTATGTCTGTCCCTGTGTTCAGAGGCTATATGAACACACATTTGCATGTGCAGGACTGGTGGTTCAAATTACAACTCGGCCTATTCAAAAGTCAAAAGTCTCAAAGGTGTGCATAAATTTTGGCTCTAACGTTTTGGTTTGAAAGATACTCAGAGAATCCCAAATGGAAGCAGTGATAGTCCCTTGGAGAATAGATTCGTGAACTGTGCCCCAACCCTCCTCTTCCTGAAGCACCCCCACACCAATTCTCATGCAGCCCTCTGAGCTTGCACTAAATTTTCAAAATGGCCCCTGGAAGGGTAAAGGTTCCCCACCACGGATGTAAATAAAAACAATGAGAAATGTATAAGTTACTTTTGGGACATCTTTCTTCTTTTGGGAGAAAAATTTATAAAATTCTGGTTTTCATAAGTTTGTTAAAATAATGCTTGGTTTGTTAACATCTAAAGCAAGTAATCTGCAATGCAGTGCGTTGTTTTTTTTAAAATCACATTTCATTTAAAATTGTACCACAGTACCTATTTTTGCTTCCTCTACTAAGGAACGATAGAAAGATTTTTCCTGCCCTAGCTACTCCCGCCTCTCCTGCTCCCTAGCTTGTTGCGGAGCTTACCAGAGTTGGGTCATCTGCAGTTTTTGCCACCCCCTTCAACTTGCTGCCTTAGGAAGCCACCTGCACTATCTCTGTGGTAGAGATGGCCCTACCTTGACTATGCTAAATCACAAACAAGGAGAACCAGCCTGTTCAGAGAGTGGTGTCTGAACTTTGGTTTTTTCAACTTCTGAAAAAGGTGATGGCAGTGAGCTGCCAGCAGCAAGTAGAAACAAAGCAACATCCAAATAACAGTCCTGTATGCTTTGTCTGGAAGTGAAAACTTATCACCTGCCTTCTCAGACATGGGCTAAAACAGGAGGCAAATGGATGGATTTAAACAGGGAACAACTAGGGTCTATTTATTTAACAAACTGACCAAATCAGACTCCAGTCAAGCTCAAATTACACGTGTGCCAGGGCAGGTTTGACACTCTTTCACAAGAATGTTTAGGTACAACACACTAAAGAATTTTCTCTCACAAATACTCAGATGCCTCCTACCTTTTTAGTTTTCATCTTCATCCCATGCATGGGAAACACTTTCTGTCAAATGGGGGAATCTAGTTGTGCTTGTTCCCTGGAAAATCTCAGCTTTAAAATTTGGCTATGGGGAGAGAACTCATCTCAGTCATATTTCCTCAATCTCATAGGGCCTGATAGCTTCCCTCACCCACCCCATGTCTGTTCTTTGATAAAATGAGAAAAGGTGAAGCAGATTCTCCTCCCACTCCCCACACCCAGAAATGAATAACAATAACAGCAGCCAGGGCTACTCAATACCTAGGCAGGACGTAGAAGAACTGCGCTGCTGGAAAGCCAATTCTCTTTCTGTGTGTTTCCTGATGAGAAACCAGGTTCTCAGATCGTTCTTGCAAATGAGAACAAGCCAAGAACTGCCTGGATTCTTTCTGAGAAAAGCGAGACTCTTGTAAACAGCTGTCCCCTGCATTTACAGACTTGGGAAGGGCCTTTTGTTTACAAACAAACAATGGCTGACTCACATGGCTGCCTCTCTGAGGATAGGACTGCTCCAGCTGATGGGTATCTCCCCGCTCAGCTTCTCTGCATGGGGGGGGGGGCTTCATTTCAAACCCCTTTGGCTTCCCACTGTTTCTTGGTTGGAGCACCCAAATAATAGGCTCCTCTAGGGAGCACAGTTGTCTCAGCAGGAGCCCAGTGTTTAGTTTTAAAAGCTGTAAATATCAGAGAACCAGGAAGTGAATGCACAGAGCAAAGTGCAAACTACAGTTCCCAGCAGCCCTTGAGCCACTAGAGCATGCTCAGTGTAGAAAGAGAAGCCAGCAAGCGCTTGCTACTGTAAACCAAGCAAGAGGAAGTCAGCACAGAACTACAAGTCCCAGCAGCCCCATGAGGCTTTGCACATGCCCAGAAAGTTAAAAGAAATGGGGAGGAAGAAATCGAGAAAATGAAGGCGGGGAGTGCTTCAGTATGCTCCCCAAGGGGACCCATAGCAGTGATTTCCATGGGTTCTGAATGCAGGAAGTGGGGAGAGAACTTGACTGAGATGGGTGATGATGGCAGGGAAAAATCAGCTGTTGTAGTCCAGGGCTCAGAGCAACCATGCGAGTCAGTCAGCCTCAGGGCACTTTTAAACGAGACAAGAAACGCGGCTGATCCTTTGATCAGCCGCGTTTCTTTGTGCTCGTTTAAATTACAAACTTACATTTAAGCCGGCGTCAGACCGAGCAGGCGATCCTGCCCCTCCGATGCGGATCGCCGCTGTGCCGGCTTCACGGCACACTTCCTGGATATTTTGCCGAGTGCGCATGCGCAGAAGGGCGCGCATGTGCACTGAGTCTCTACGCCGGGTCTGATGCTCTTCTGAGCATCAGACCCGGCGTAGAGAGAAAGGTGGGGGGGGGATATGCCGGCACTTAACGATCCCGCTTGTCAGCGGGATCGTCTAAAAGCACCCTCAGTCTGTGAGTAGAGCAGCTTTTTTTTTAAAAAAGAAATTCTTCTTTCAGCACTAGGCGGTGTCAGTGGGGAGGGGCCTAAGGGGGCAGCACATACCTGGAGACCCACACACACACCTTTCACCCTAGTGCTCTGGTAGGTGGAGGAAGGGAAATGGTGCCTGTCAGGATAGAAGGTGGGCCTCACGTGTCTCACAGAGACGAGGTCCCTATCATCATAGGGCGCAGAGCACAAGAGAAGGCCTGAGCCTCTTGATTCCCTATGGAGATCACAGTCACAGGGCCAGGGAAGGCTAGTGGGAGTTTGTGGGGGTTGCGGGTAGGGGCCTGGGCTGCAGAAGGGGGGTACAGGGTAAACAGCACGTAGAACTGGGGGAGGGGACCCCAGGACGGGGAGAGGGAACCCACACGTGCACCCTGACACACACCTTGCACTCGTCCAACCACACAAGACACGGGGTGAACAATATACAGTTCTAAACAATACACACATCACGCTACACACACTGTCAAGAGATCAATAAGTCACACTTAGCTTACAAACGGGGACCAGCTTCTCGCTCTGGTTACCGATGCTGGCTGAGTCCCAGCGCCAGCCTTTAACCCTGAAGACCTGCCTCACGCCACGCCTGGAGATGTGCGGAATGCCTCCGCAGCTCCGGTGCTGACCCCGCACTAGTCTGCGGGGCTAAAAGTCTGCAAGCCTTACTCTCCTGTCACAGCTACATTTTGGCCCTGATTGGCTAATGGAGAACCGCTGGGCTAGCTGCCTGATAAGGCCACTGCTAACGCATCCAGTGGCTAGTCAGGCTGAGAACTAACAAAATGCTGAAGACCTGGCATTCCCTGCAGTGTCAGCAGAAGTATACTGGTGAGAGAAACCTACTTGTGCCTTTATGGAGCTGAACCCTCCAAAACCTTAGTCCAACAAAGAAGAATGTTACAATGGCCCTAGGCCAAAGAATTTGCAGTCTAAGAGACAAAACATTGATATTCCAAAGAATGAGGTAAACAACGTAATGGGTTAGTATAATAAAAGGAATAAGCAGTAACACTTACCAAATGCAGAGCCATTGTGCACATTTTGCAGATGTCATGACACTTCTGAATTTTAAGGAGAGATTGAAAGTATTTGGTGATGCCTACCTCGATTGCCCATTTGTCCAACTTTAGTCCAGGATAAAATTTGAAAAGTGCCTATGTCCCCGTTTCAAAAGTGTCTTGGGTTAAGTCCTATTAGCTCAATGAAACTTAGATCCTGGGGAAAATGTTACCCCATAGGGTAGTTTTTTTAAAAAGCATATATGGAAGCTGGGTGGCTAATTCTGAGGAATGTTCAGTGGGATCTAGGTGTCTCCATGCCATTTGGTCCCTTGAAAATTTCCCCCCAAGAGAGCAAAGTAGGGTCAAAATGTCTTTTGAGGTGAAAATAATATGCCTGGTTCACCTTCTGAGCAAAGGTTATAATAACACAATCTCATAGGCTTAACTTTGGAAAACTTAACCATACCAAAATAAATGTTCTCTTTATCTCTTTTCAACTGTCTTTGTTCCTAAAATTTGCTGTAGCATCAGTTGCTAGACTGAAAAAGAAAAAAGTAGGAAGACATTTTAGCCCAACGCTTTGTGATAAAATGGATTGCACAGCTGAACTTGTGTGAAAGATGCAAACATCACATTTTAAAATATTACTATCCATTTTACTTTTATAGGCACTAGGGGAAGCCTATTATGATGACAGCTGTGATAAGTCATCATTAAAATCTTTACTGATTATCGCTTGTTTAAAATTATTCAAAATGAGGAAACGCCAGAGAAGAGAAGACTATAGAGCACACCCGGTATGCGAGCTTAAATTCATAAAAAAAATTCTGTGAGATTCCATTTTGGAAACTTTGATATAATCTTATGATCCTAGAAAGCAACAAACATGCAAAGCATATAAACTCAAACTCAACATGGCTAAAACTGAACTCTTTATTTCTCCCCTTCATCCTTCCTCTCACTCTTCCCTGTCAATTCTCATCGACGGGGTCACCATCCTTCCCGTCCCCCAAGCCCGTAGCCTAGGCTTCATCTTTGACTCACCCCTTTCTTTTAAACCCTACATCGACTCTGTTGCCAAATCCTGTCGCTTCTCCCTCCATAACTGGCAGGAGGGTTGGAGTATAAATCTTTTAAATTAATAAATAAATAAAATAAATAACAATGCTAAGATTTGCCCTTGTCTCCTCTGCCAAAACCCTTGTTCACACCCTGGTCATCTCTCACCTCAATTACTGTAACCTCCTTCTCACTGACCTCCCCCGCTCTCACCTTTCTCCCCTTATCTCCATCCAAAACTCTGCTGCCACGGTCATCCAGCTCGCCCGTCGCTTCGACCACGTGCAGCCCTTCCTCTCCTCTCTTCACTGGCTCCCCCTTCCTGAACGAATCCTGCACAAGCTCCTAGTCTTCACCTATAAAGTTCTTCACAAACTTGCTCCCCCTACCTCTCTGCACTAATTTTCCTCTGTACTCCAGTCCGTGAACTCTGCTCCTCCTCTGTTCCTTTTTTTTGCCCTCCCATGCCTCCCCTGCTCCCCTAACTGCCTTTGTCCCTTCTCCCTCGCTGCCCCCCATGCCTGGAACTTCCTCCCTGCCCACATCTGCCTTTCCCCCTCCCTTCATACCTTCAAATCCCTCCTCAAGACCCACCTCTTCTGCTATGCCCTCCCCGACTTCTTGTTCCCCCCACCTAATTCCTGCTAATACCCTCCATCCAGTACAATCTATTACCTGAGGTCTCATATTCTCACCGCACGGACCAGCCAGCCATCATTCTCGATGTAACCAAGCCAAGCACGTGCACCTGGGACCTCGCATCCTCGTGAATGTTACACACCTTGTTTCTCCCTCTGTTCCCCTTCTTTCCTCCCCCATCTCTCAGATTGTAAGCCCTATGGCAGGGATCGTGTCTATTCCATTACTTTGTAAAGCGCCAGGCACATTTCTGGCACTATATAAATGCTTGCTAATAATAAAATCATAATAATAATATAAACTATCAGGATTATTCCATATGCAGATGACCTCACACAGGGTCTCAATCCGTAATATGAGAACCTCTGTACTAAAGCCTTGTATTACATGTCTTGAGATAACTGTAGAATTATTTAGGTAATCAATTATGTATTGCAAAATGTATTGATATGAGGTAGTTCTGATGCTGTTCCAGCATCAGAACTACCTCATATCAATACATTTTGCAATAATGCTCAGAACCTAAGAACCAACCAGAATAAGATTTCAAGTCAGATGACCATGATCACCTTTAAATTTGTATAGCTGAGTTGTCCCACACCCCGAAAGGAAGACACTGACACCATTATTTGGGTTAAACTAGGCCGCACCGAAAACTTTATTAAAACATAGTCGGGTAGGGAGGGGCCTATGCCCTTTTAAGTCCTGCAACCTTAACTATTAACTAATTAACAATTGATAATAATCTTAAACGGTCTGAGGTTCCTCAGTTCCGTAACAATGCTAACTATAGCTGCTGCAATGTCACACCTGTCCGGTGGCCCCCAGCCGGATCAGGAGGCCCTATGCCAACTGTGACCCTAAGGAGGAGTGAGGAGATGCTCCCCCGTGTTTTGGACCGCCTCTGTCCTAAGGCAGGGGGTTGTCTCCCTCCTCCTGGCTCTGAAGTGACGCTGGCCGGACAAGCTCTAGCCTTCACTCAGAGCCCACCTCTTAAGGAGATGACTTGGCAGCAGACTATCCCTATTTAACCTAGCTACTTCGCAGGACCCCTGCGGTGCGACAATTATCATTAACATTTCCCCTTTCCACCGTCATCTAATCAAAAACCAATCACTGTGAGGAAGGCGAAAAACCACCCTGCATAGTGCCAATTTGCAGGTAGGCAAAATTCCTTCCCGGCCTTGAGCACAAGCTCAACAACCAGTTCGACCCACAGTGAATACCGAGTGGGTGGGAGGGTGCACTCACGTCGATGCCTGGGCGCGGAATGGCGATTCCCCACCAAAATCCAAGATGGCGGCCGCGAAGTCCCGCCCCTCGCGAGACTTTGCGCTGGGCCGCGTTGCTCCTGCCGTGCGCCCCACCAGTCTTCCTAGCAATGCCTAGGAGGGGGAGGGACAACTAACCGCCATCTAGCAAGCCGCTCCCCGTGTCGAGGAGGGCCGCGCGGCGGCGGGGCATTGCAACACGTAAAGCAATTTTGCTTGGACTCTTGATAAAACTATGAGAATCTGAGTTTTCAGCTTTCATTTAAAAGAGTAAGTTTTTGGACAGAAGCTTGAAATGTGACTTATAGGCTCAGAAATCAGAACTTGAATTTATTTTTAAACATCTCAGAACTTTTCAGCCAGTCTCATGATTTTTAATGGCCTTATCGATTGACTGTTGAGTTATTTGGGTTGGTTAATACCAGGGTCACCCCAACTGGCTGAAATACTGAGGCTCCATGACCATACATTGTTTTTTGCCACCCAAAGGAAGCGCTTGCCAGCAAGGGACAGTGATATGTGACTTGATTATCCTGGAGCGTAATTTCCTGTTTGTCACTTCTTCCCCCCTGAATGATCAAAGAATGTGTGGGAAGAATACTGAAGTAAGGGATGAATCTTCCACTCCATGTTACTTCAAGATATTGGATGCAGGCATGTGTGGGAAATACCACATGGAAATTCCACACTCTTTGCTTTGTGGAAATACCACTGAGAAGTAGGAAAGGGAAGGCAGTAAATTGTAAAGAAATCAACAGTCGTGTGAATGCATTGCTATGGGGGAAAAGGCAGATATGGTGAGTTTATGAGGGGGAAGAGCGTTTGATGAAAGAGCCCTTAGCTGTGCACACCAGAGTTACACAGAAGTTTACAGTTATTATAACGCTGTAAACCCACATGTTCACAAATAAAGTTCTGCTGAAATCATTGAGATGTGTAAGGATGTGTAAAGATCCTGCAGGTGTAAAGATCACTCTATATATTCTTAGTAAGGGGTGATTTTACTTACCTCAGCAGTAGGGGGAAGAGTACTATCGATTATATATTGGTCTCAGCTCTACTCCTTCCCCTGGTTGTAGATTTTGCGGTTTTGAGGGCCCCTGACTCAGACCACTTCCCTTTGGGTATGTGGCTGGGTAAGGGGAATGCCGAGGTGCTTCCGGTCAAGGATGCGGAGTCGCATATGCAGGGGGCTATTTGGGGGCAGAGGGTGAAGTGGTCAGGGAAGGTTTTGGATTTTCTTTTACCCTACTTGTCTACCGAACAGCTGGATGAAATGAAGGCAGTGGGTTTGAAACCAGGGGGGTTTTGTTTGCTATATGAGGTTTTCGTGGAAAAGATGAAGCCCTTTTTATTTTTTCACCCAAGGTATCCACTGCGCCCTCAGCGTTGGGTTGGCTGGTACGATGAAGAGTGCAAACGGGCCAAAAAGAATTTTAAAAGATTGTTATTCCAACTTAAGAGGGATTTTATGCACCCGCCTAGTACCCGCAGGTTTGTTATGGCCCGCTCGAATTACAAGCAATTAGTTAAAAACAAGAAGTTAAGTTTTCAGTTGCTCCAGTGTGAGAAACTGGAGCTTGCTGTCCAGGACCGGAATGTGAGGCTTTTTTGGCAGATCATTAGGTCTAGCTGGGCATCTAGTGGGGGTGGTAGGGAAGGCATGGTCCCCAATGATAGCTGGGAAAAGCATTATGGGCATGTCTTTGGGGGCAGTCCATGTTCTTTTGAAGGGTCGTTGGGATTGTTTTTTTCCCCCAGCGTCCAAATGGAACCTGGTTTCCCCCCGAGGCCATTACCAGGGAGATTTTGGATCTCAAGACCAACAAAGCCCCTGGGATTGATTTCATACCGGCCGAACTATTGAAGGGAAATATTGAATGGTGGAGCCAGGTCTTGGTGTCCCTCTTTACTGTTATTAATGAAACTGGAAAAATTCCAGGGGATTGGATTAAGAGCTTGGTAGTACTCATTTTTAAGAGAGGTGATCCTATGCATCTGGGTAACTACAGGCCCATCAGTTTATTAACTGTCGTAGGAAAACTTTATGCCAGGACTCTGTTAGTTCGTTTACAGGAGTGGATAGGTCAGGGGAATTTGTTGGGGGTCGAACAGGCTGATTTCCAGGCCGAGATATCCATGCTGCACCATATTTTCGTTCTGGACCAGCTCATTAGTAAATATGTTAAATATAGGGCCCGTTCGCCCTATATTGTATCTATGCTTTATCGATCTGAAAACAGCCTTTGATACTATTAATAGAGAGAAGTTGTGGTCCAAACTTAGAGGGCTTGGGACTGACGAACGCCTGTTGGCCCTTTTACAGGCCCTCCATAAAGATACGTCTATGCAGGTCAGAATGAGTAGAGAGGGGAGGGTGACCAAGGAAATTGGGGTGGTGCGGGGGGTAAAGCAGGGGTGTACGTTGGCACCCACCCTCTTTAACCTTTATGTGCAGGATGTCGGCCAAGCTTTGGCCTGTTCGGATGACCACCCCCCTTCGTTGGGTATGTTGGATATACCAGTAATGCTCTTCACGGATGATACTGTCCTACTCTCTCAGACTAGAGTGGGGCTGAAAAGGCTGATGGGGGCCTTTTCTGACTATTGTGATGCCCAGGATTTGACCATCAATTATAGTAAGACTAAAGTACTGGTGGTCGGTAGAGCTAGGTCTACTCATAAGTGGTTAATGGGGGGTCATGCCATCGAACAAGTTAGTGTATAAATATTTAGGGGTGCTCGTATCTGCTACCCCCTCGTGGTCTACCCAAATAAAAACTGTTAGAATAAGGGCGAAGGCTATGGGACGGGGCATTGTAAATTTTTAGCATTCAAAGGGGGGTAGATTGATCAAGCCAGCTATACGTCTGGTGAAATTTAAGTGAATCCCCCAACTTTTATATGGAGTGCAAGTTTGGGGGATTAAGGGGGTCCCGGGCCTTGAAGTGGAGCAGATTAAAATCCTAAAATCACTTATTCAGGCCCCCAATTCTACTCCTGCTGCTTTAGTGAGGGCTGAGGTAGGAGTAGGTAGAGTTACAACCAAGGCCGAGTTGGCAGTGATTAAGTTTTAGCTGAAGCTGATATTTTTGGTAACTGACTCCCTGGCTAAACGTATTCTGCCAGTAGTGGCAGGTGACTGGCTGGATAAGATTAGGGGAATCCTGCACTCTATGGGATTCTCCGTCGAGTATGTTATGTCACGTTCGGGACGGCAGGTGTGGGCTGAAATCAAGACTCGGTCAGCTGATCTGGAGATACAGTATCTCCATGAGCAAGTGGCCAGAAAATCTCTCCATTGTATGATTTTTTCCAGACCCCAAACCTAGATGCCACATACCTACGGGACTACTCCTAGGTGCCCTAACCTTGGCTAGGCTGGGTTTTTTTCCCTCTGCGTGGGTCGAAGGGAGATGGCATGGTGTCCCTGCATCTAATAGGCATTGCCGTTTATGTTTGAGTAAGGGGATGGTATGCACGGACGTCATGTCCCACATTTTGTTTGATTGCCCTGCTTATGGGAAACTGCGTAATAAATTTTTGTCCCCTTGGTTGGGGAACCTCCCTCCTGAGGCCAATAAGGAATTGGCATGTCTCAAGGATGCTGACCCTAACATTTCTGGTAGGGTGGCTAAATATCTAACCATTGCCCTGAAACTGAGAAGGGCGACGGGTTTTGATAGGCCTTTTGAGAAACCCCTTTAGCGTGAGGACCACCTTTCAAATCAATCGTGATTATAGTCAGTGTCCACTTTATTGATGGGTAGTTATCTTAATTGGTTTGATATCGTATAAGGGGGTAACATGGTGTATTCCATTTTACTTAATTGATCATTTTGAGCTTTTTAAAATTATTTACTTATTTTAATTATTATTGAATATTAGGTGCTCTTCTTTTTGGATTGTACTGTTTTAACTATGTTGTATGTCATTGTGATGGCTTCAGCTTACAATAAACAATATCATCATCATATTCTTAGCACATTTGCATGCAGGATTCGAGCATAAGACAGGAAAGATATAATGTATTTCAAGTTACAAGGATTATAAAGCGCTAGTCATGACAATTTAAAAACCTTTAAATAAGGTTAAACAAAGGATATTTTCACACAAGACACACTCCACCCACTATACATGTTGCAGGGCTGCAGTGTTGCCCTCTTGGTGCTCTGTAACATTGAGGGTGGGTGATGGGTGGGTAGTGGGAGGAGAGCGTCTTATGTGAAAATACCCTTTGTTTAATCTTATTTAAAGATTTATTAGGCTTGCTAAATTGTCATACTACTACTACTTATCATTTCTACAGCGTTATTAGGCATACGCAGTAGGGATGTGCGAACGCGGTTCGGGAGTTCGACCCAAACTCGACTAGTTCGGTCGACCGAACCGAACTTCCGAACCGAACTCGAATTTGACTGAACTGTTCGGTCGAATACGAACCAGTTCGGAAGGCCAAATCAGCTCAAAATACCAGTTTCGAAAGTATGAATTTGGCTCAGAAGTTCGGAATTTGACCGAACTCGACTAGTTCGGTTGACCGAACTGAACTTCTGGACCGAACTCGATTTTTGAACTGAACCGAATTTCCAAACTCAGTTCTGTTCGCACATTACTAATACGCAGGGCTTTACAATCACATATTTTCAGGGACGGGTCCCTGCCCCATGGAATTACAATCTAAGATGGACAAGAAGGGGAATACACAGGGAAACACAGATACACGCACATATTCCTATTTTACAGATGATAAACTGAAGTTGTGACTTGTGACTTGCCCGAGGCCATCCAGTGAGTTCATTGGTGAAATTCAAACCCTGGTCTCCCAAGTCCACATTCAGCACCTTATCCATTACACCACACTGGCTCATGACACTGGTCATGACAATTTAACTGAACATGACAATTGAATTGCATTAAAAACAGCAGGAAGAGTCGTACACAATCTCCTTCTTTTTTTTTTTTTTTTTTTTTTAGGATTTCAAATCTTGTAGGGACTCATAAATAAAAATAAAAGTTGCTATTTCCATCAGCCCTTGGCTCTTCTTGGAAGATTCTTGTTTGAGAGTTGACGACCTCCACCTATGCTTCAGGAATGATGGCTAGAAAAATATTACATAAATATGTCCAGTGACAATTTATTTATTTATATAGTGATAGCAATGTGCCTAGTGCTGAACAGTTGTGATTAAAGACAGGTTCCTGCCCAGAGGGGCTTGCAATTTAGGTGGGGACAGAGGACTGGAGGCAGACATGGGGAGAGACAGGGATACATTCAAGAGGTTGAGAAGCTGCAGACTGCCCATGCTTAGCTTAATTACAAGGGGAAGAGTGGGATTCTGGAGGATACAACAATATAAGTATCAGCCTATGGGGATGAGGCATTAGGGAAAGTCTGGTAGAAGAGGTAACTTGATTAGGAGGGATTTGAAGGTAGGGAGTGAGCGAACAGAACACGTGCATGCTGAGGGAGTTCCCAGGCATAGAGGTAGGATGGTTTGCGGAGCAAGAGACTCTAGGGCAGGGAAGGGTGGTGATAGAAGAGGGCAAAGTTCATGGGTGGCAAAACGTTAGGAAACAAGGTTAGAAAGATAGAAAAGAGAGAGGCCCTGGAAGAGGTGAGTGATAGATGCTGGATGAGAAGGGGGAGAGGAAGCCAGAGCAGAGAATACCATGATCAAAGTGGTAGGTGAGGTAGATGACCTTGGTAGTAGATTGTTGAATAGAAGTCAGAGGGTCAAGACAATAGTGTGCAGTGCATGTATATTATACAAGAATTATATGTAAAGTATATTAATCTTTTTTTAAAAAAATAGTCCAGCTTCATGCCTCTGGCCATCTGATGTGTGGCTGAATATATTTCAAATATCTAATTAAAATATCCCATAAGTCTTTATTTAATATATTTACTCCATTTAAAATGTATTGAGTTCCATAGCAGGGATTACTTGTGGTGTGGGCTCTGGCCAGCTCTCTGTATTACACGTATTTTATGTGGATGTGAAATGTATTTGATCAAATATAGGGGAAATACGATTTTTCCATATGGTTTGGTTTTGACATAAGGGACTTGTATGTTTGTATGGAGAAACCTAATACACTGAGACAATCATAGTAGGTAAGGAGCTGCAAACCACAGAGTGGGAAAGTAAGGTGTCCAAATGAATTTGCACATAGGAAGGTCTAGAAGGTCACTGATGGTGATGAGGTCTTGGTGACTCCCAAATCTACATGTAGTTATTGTTTTCCTTTCCATTATACTGATCTCCTACTTGGATGGTGTCGATCACTGATGTGGAAGGTGAGCCCTGTTTATTTCCCTTTTGCAGGCCTATGTGGGTGTTAAGCAAGGCCTGAGGAGGGGTCCGTGGCCGCTGAGTCGAACAGCCATGGAGCACCCACAAACGTGGAGTGAATGGGGAGAGATTTTTAACGGGTGGCTTCCAGGGTGGCTGCTGCAGCGATGCAGGCAGCCTTCACACACTCCTGCCACCACGGACTGGTCCTACAAGCAACTCATACAGGCAGCCGTTCTCCCATTCCCCCTTCCAGCAACAACCCCCATCACAAGTCCTGCACTCTGCCATGACACACAGCCATAGAAATCATGGAAATGGCTGCGGCAGCCTGTAACCCCTTCCTGCCCATGATCCCAGGAGCCAGTGGAGTCACTGGCAATCCTGGTCAATAACAGAGGCACATAATAAGTGGGACAAAGAGGACCCTGCTCTCTGAGCTCCTGTCCTTCATGGTGTTGGCTATTATCTTGTCATGAAAGGGGCTTGTTGTGCTTTGACCAACATATTTATTTATTTATTTTCTTACATTTATGAGTTGCCCCATATGCCTACGGCATCCCAGGGCGACGTACAATTAAAATTTATAAAACCTTTACTTTCATAAAAACATCAACAATTAAAACATCCAGGGATAAAGAAAAATAAAAAGTAAGGGCAGGGAGAATAACTACCCTAACCAACCCTCCCCAAAGGCCTGGGCGAACATCCAGGATTTACAAGCCCGCCGAAATGTTAGGAGGCTTGGGGCCAGGTGAGCTTCCTCCGGGAGAGAATTCCAAAGACGCAACCCAGCCACTGAGAATGCCCTCTCCATCATGCCCCCCCGCTTAACACGGGGGACCTCCAGGAAGGCACTCCCAGCAGACCGAAGGAGCCTCTCTGGGGCACGGAGGGCGAGGCGGTCCCTGAGGTATGAGGGACCAAGACCGTGAAGGGCCTTATAGATCAATACCAATACCTTGAACCTGGCACGGCACGCTATTGGCAACCAGTGCAGAGTCCGGAGCATAGGTGTTATATGCTCCCAACGACCCGTCCCCGTGAGGAGACGTGCCGCCGCATTCTACACTAGCTGCAGCCTCCAAACCAGGAACAAGGGCAGCCCCATGTAGAGCGTGTTGCAGTAGTCCAGCCTCGAGGTGACAAAGGCATGGATGAGGGAGGCCAGGTCCAGCCTAGAGATGTATGGACGTAGCCTCCGCACCAGATACAGCTGGCGGAAGGTGGCCTTCGCCACCACCTCCACCTGTTGATCCAAGTGGAGATCCGAGTCCAACACCACCCCCAGACTCCAAACCTGCAGAGCTACAGGGGGACGAACCCCCCAATCAGGGGGACAACACCTCCCTCACTCTCCCCACCACCATCACTTCCTACTTATCGGGGTTGAGCTTCAGTCTGCTCTGCCACATCCACTCCACCACAGCCTCCAAACACTGGGATAGCAACAAGACATCAGGTTCTGGGTCAGCTGAAAAAGAGAGGTACAGCTGAGTATCATCAGCATATTGATGACAGCGCACCCCGAACCCTCTCATGATCTCCCCCAGGGGCTGCATATACACATTAAATAGTACTGGAGACAGAATAGAACCCTGTGGAACGCTGCAGGACAAGGCGCAGGAGAAAGATGTTTCCGCTCCCAACACCAACCGCTGGCTTCTCCCTGAGAGGAATGAGTGGAACCATTCAAGAACAGTCCCGTCCAGACCCCCCAGGTCACGCAGCCGTCTCAACAGCAGCCCATGGTCCACGGTATCAAAAGTGGCCAAGAGATCTAGAAGGACAAGAAATGTAGAACATCCTGCATCCATCTCCCAGAGAAGATCGTCGACCAAGGCCACCAATGCTGTCTCAGTGCCATAGCCAGGACGGAACCCGGATTGAAAAGGGTATAGGAAACTGATGCTGTCTAGATGCGCCTGGAGCTGGATCGCCACCACCCGCTTAATAACCTTCCCTAAAGAGGGAAGGTTAGAGACAGGTTGGTAGCTGGCAAGTGCGTCCACATCCAATGATGTTTTTTTCAGCAGGGGGCGCACCACAGCCTCCTTGAGGCTGGACGACAACCTCCCCTGATGCGTTAACCAATCTCGCCAGCACCGTCCCCAGTGTCTCCCTGGAGACTTTCACCAACCAGGACGGGCAAGGATCAAGTTCTCAACTGGTGGCTCGCACAGACCCCAGGACATCCACTGCATCGGCTGGCGTCACTTCCTGAAACTCTCCCTACAGAGCTGGACCAGACGGAGCCTCCGTCACCTTGTGCTCTCTGCCTACTGCCCCCAACCCAGTGTCAAAGTCGCTCTGAATCCGAGCGATCTTGTCCGTGCAGTAGATGACAAACTCCTCACAGCGGGCCTGGGACAAGTCCCCGTCCAGGCGGAGGGAGGCCAGATTGACCAGCCCCCGCACCACCCGAAACAGCTCCACCGGGCGTGATTTCGCGGACACTATGAGGGCAGCAAAGAACCCCTTCTTTGCTGCTCTCACAGCCTCAACATAGGACTGCAAATGGGCCCTATGGAGAAGTCAGTCAGAGTCAGAGCGAGTCCGACACCAACGTCGTTCTAGCCTCCTGCCTGCTTGGTTCATACACCGCAGCCCCTCAGTAAACCAAGGGGCCCTGCAGTGACGAGACAGAGGCAGAGGGCGTCTTGGAGTGGTGGTATATTTCATGCACATGTCCTTTAAAAGCTCCTGGTAGCGCTGTGGGCGGGACTGGGGAGGCAGCGGGTCCACAGACCTGTCTGTTGGTGAGGGTGGGCAACCTGGTTCATGTGGGCAGGGGATGTGCCAGTTTACACGCACCTTTTTTGACTTCCCCCACATGGGGAACTCTGGATTTTTTAGCAGTGCCCCATGCATGGCCATGACTGGCTGTTGCGTGGGTCAGAGAAGTGTGCATCCCACTGCACCACCTTCAAATGAGCATTTCAATGAGGGGGTTAATGGGTGGCCATGCATGGTAACATCTCATTTAGAAACAACCTGTGTGAGAGACAGGCAAAAGTTTTCATAGCTTCCTAAACTGGGTTTAATTACCATGGTAATCAACACTCCTTATTCCTCAAGATTTTAAGACACTGGAATATTGCATAGGGGAGTATTAATGTGTATCTTACTGATAGCAACAAAGTAGTTAGAAGGGCTGAAACAAAACCCTTTTTGATCTTGTGAGCTATCTTGTGAGGTTTTAGGCTGGGCCTGAGAACTCCCCGAGATCTCTACCCCAGTACAAGAACTCGTGAGAGAGCTCATAACCTGCCCCCCCCCCCCCCAACCACTGTGCATTTGTAAGATGGCCCTGGGGCTGTTCTGCACATGCGTAGCCCTTTTCCAAAATGGCACCAGCAATGTCAGTGCCATTTTGGGGTTAACGGGTTGGCTCTTGAGTGATTTCACTCATTTATGTTGGGAGGTTTCAGCAGGTGATGATGGGCGATTATTGTCCTCCTGTCCCCTCTCCTGCGGGGTGATTTGATTTGTGGTGCAATTCCATCAATATAAGAATAACACCCACATCTTTTTCATCCAACCCAGGTCCTGCAGTCTTGGTTCTTACTCAGTGCCTGACTCCCATTAGGGACTGGATGTGGGTAAGCCAACTGATGTTGAATGCAGACAAGACTGAAGTGCTGATTGTTGGCTGACCCTATGACCTGGAAGGGATTGAAACTTCCATCATTGATGGGGTCCCAACCTGCCCTGGTTAAACAGGTTCACAGCCTTCGGGTGCATCTGAAACATTAGTTTGTGATCATGGTCAGGAGTCCTTTCACCAACTCTATCCTAGGGATAAAGCTGCATCCCTTTTTTTTCAGATGCCAATCTGGCCACCATCATCCATGCCTTCATTACCTCGGGACTGGACTACTGCAATCCACTCTGGGGCTGCCCTTGAAAACCGTTTGGGGGCTGCAGCTTGTGCGGAACGTGGTGGCCTGCTTCTTGACCAGGGTTGGTTGCCAGGAGCACATTACACCAGTGCTTAAGAGTCTGCACTGGCTGTCAATAGCATTCCAGGCACAATTGTTTTTTATCAGATTCGAATTTGCCATCTATACTTTTGTCACCTCGAGGCTAGACTACTGCAATGTGCACTATGTGGGGGGTGCCCTTGATAACTGTTCGGAAGCTGCAGTTGGTGCAGAACAAGAGTGGCTACCTTCTATCGGGGGTTGGTCATTGGGAACACATTGCACCAGTGCACCAGAAACTGCACTGGCTGCCAATAGCTTTCCAGGCATGGTTCAAGGTGCTGGTTTTGACCTATAAAGCCTGGGCCCCAAAAGTACCTCCTTCCTTCCTTCCTATGTCTCTCTGCAGCCCCTAATATCAACCAAGAGTACCCTCTTGCAAGTTCCATTATTGGCACAGGTCTGTACCCTCTCAGAGAGGTGGCTGCTCCATGGCTTTGGAACTCGCTTTCCTTTGAGGTTTGTCTAAGATTTAGCCTGGGGATTTTCTGGAGGCAGTGAAAGAGATCTTTTTCAGGCCAGGACTTCAGCAGCCATAGGGTAGAGATTCAGGGGGGCAGGGGTAGGGATGTGTGAACAGGACCAGATTTGGATGTTTGGCCATTTTGTGGTTCAGGTCAAATGTTGAGTTTGGATTCAGTATTAGGTTCAGTCGGGCTCAGTTCGGTCTTTAGTTTGGTGCAATCAGGAACTGAAAATAACATTTGGTTTTAGAAATAAAGGAAAAAAACTGAAAAACATATTTCCAGCTATAACATTTTTGTTTCTTATTCATTGTTTATGACATTTGGGTAAATTGTACCCCCTATGGAGGGCACTATGTGTAGCATAATTTGGAATTATTAGATAAAGGAAACCGATTTCAGAAGCAATTAAATGTTGTGATTTTAAGAAAAGCATGATACACATTCATGGCTACAACTTCTTTATCTTGCATCCAATGTTCATGAAACTTGTGCATATTATGTCCCTCCATATGCTTAATACTTCTGCCAATTTTCAGAAAGAGTGGATAAAGGATTCCAAGGGTATAAGACATTAACCTGAAAATATATTTCCAGCTGTAACATTTTGATATTCTATTCTGTTTACAGGATATTTGGCAAGAATCTATCAAATACCTTTCCTGCCAATTCAGCAAATGTAAAGGAGATTTTGATAAAGGGACCCAATTATATAAGCAATTGATGTTGTCCCTGTGAAGATCATTATTCAGATGAATATCAGCATATTCAGTGCCAGTCAGAGGCAGGCACCCTGCATGGCAGGGGGAGAGAGACGGTAGGAGGAAGGATGTGGAGCAACCCCAAAGACTGACAGACACATTCAATGGCCAAACACATTACTGCAAGCTTCTAGCTTTACAGGACCAATTGGTAGTGGCTTCGAGGTGGGCATAGGGGATGGCCCTGAGGCGTGCATAAGCAACATAACTGGGACTTCTGAGATAGCATCCCAGCAGTCAGGAGACATAGTTTAAACACATCCAGGCTGGCCAATTATCATCAGAATCACATCCTGCAGCACTGAGACAGAGGACATAAGAGGATTTCTATTGACTCTTTCCTAAATAGATGCTTCTGACTTCCCAGAAACAAGTGGGGGAGATATGTTGGGATGGTCCCAGCACAGAAAGAGGATATTTGGTTGACATTTCTGTTGGCCAATTCGCATCACAAACAGATCTTATACCACAGTGACATAAGAGAATCCCAGGCATAGGCCCCTTCTCTACATATGTTGTACAGGCATATAAAATGGGGACCCTTTATAAAATCTTTCTGATATTTGGCAGAGATGATCAAGAAAGTGTAATATATAGTCCTGCAAAATTTCATGGACACTGGGTGGACTACAAAGATGTTATAGTCAGACATACATTTATATGTTAATTGCTTTTACCACCAAGACCTTTTTTCCAATCCTTCTGTAGTTTGGCAAAGATACTAAATATAGGAAGGGATATAAACTGCACAAATTTCACCTAAATTAGATGTGAGGCAAAGAAGTTACAGCTAAGAATGTATATGTAGAATATTGCAAAATACAATAATTCAACTGCTTCTAATATCAGATTCCTTTATCCAATCATTTTGAAATTCGGTACACACAATGCTTCCTATTGTAGGTATAGGCACACCAGGTTTCAGCCACATAGCATACAAAACAAAAAAGTTACAGCCAATAATGTATTTTCCATTGAAACAAATGGAAAACCAATTCCAAACTCACCAAACACAACCGAACTGAATGTTCGAATTCGAGTTCAGTTCGCACGTTTGGTTCGGTTGACCAAACTATTCGAGTTCGGTCCGAACTCCAAACTTTCAAACCGCGTTCGCCGATCCCTAGGCAGGGGGCTATTTGTATGTTCTGGATTTTATTTTGCATTTGTTTTTATGATGATGTGAGCCACCCTGAGTGGTCAGGGATAGGATAGGATAGAAATTGAAATAAATGAAGAAAACAGATTTTTTAGTGAACGCTCCATATAAATGGGGTGTTACTAGTTAATCATCTCTGTCATCTTGCAAGCATCCATCCAGATAAGCTAGAAGATGGTTTTTCTATTGAATTATTTTATCTTCTCTCCTTTAAATCATACATCATTCATTTTTAAAGTAACAGCAGCCTTGTTGTTTTCCTTATTTCCTTCTCCTGGGTTTTTGTGTGTGAAAAAAACTACTTGTCCTTGACAATTCCGATTAATCTTTTGAGTATTCCTCGAGTACAATGAAATAGAACCAACCTGGAGGCACCAAGAGGCCCCATATATATGCTTTAAAGATGTGCTAAGGAAAGGGATGTCCATACTCCATATCATGGATCTCTACCATGGATCCATCCCCTATTCTTGAGTGCATAACGTCATCTTTGCTCCCTTTCTTTGAGCTTACTCTTTCGCTACTTGAAGGAAGTGACTGGAACCATGGGCCATACTTAGGAATAGGAAAGGCAGTGATTCGGCCCCTAGGCTGTATGTTCCTCACCCCTGTGGTACAGCAGTTACAGCATATATTAAAAAAAATAAATTCTTCGTTTTGAAAGATGAGAATTTGGAAAATTTTGAAGGGGGGAAGTGTGAACTTGCCCATTTTGGTGGATGAGGTGCCAGCCAGCCCAAGCTTTGGAGTGTATACAAGAAGTATATTGACAGATCTAGTGGCTCTCCTCAGCTGGTTTAATGTGTAGGTAGATACACTGAAGAGGAATGTTTCCCTTTTGGTAAACTCTTTCCAAGCAGTCTGGAGAACTTGCTCTCACCTGGGGGAGCTTGCTTTCACCTGGGGGAGCTTGCTCCCACAGACTAATTTGGAGAACAGGAAAAAGGAAATTGCACACTGACGGGGCTTGCGTAAGACAACTAAGCAGTTCCCTTATTGCTTAAACATACACGCTTCTTACTTTATACCATACGTCTCTGCTTGCTTTGGCAAAGCTAAATAAACATTAAAGACCAGTGGACTGAACACATTAGATTTTACACAACAGAGGGTGGCTTTATTGGGCTTTTAATACATCTTGAAAAGATTAAGTGCACCTGCATGGGAAGAATCCCCCCATCCGTCTGCATAAGCAGGCATAAAAGGCTCACTTTTTATTGGAGCATAGGCAAAAAAGACACGAGTTAACAAAGCATGTACTAAAATTTGGAAGGTGCAATGCTCCCATCTAGTGGTTAGTTTCAAAAGCCATAGGAGCTGAAAACTTTTTAAAAATCTGTATGTTCAAAGGGAAACCTCAATTTCTTTTCCCTTTAGGTCTTGAGATGTCTTTATGCTTTTATTACCTTTTAGTAACAAATATGGATGGAAAAACCTAAGGCAGGTAGTTACTCTTAACCATTTTAAACAGGCATGTTGTTGTGAAGGTCAAAACATTACTGAGCATGTAGGTTTGTGTGAAGAAAAAATGTAGCAGTTTTCTGCGAATAATTTCATTTGCAGTGGATAACGGCCTCGCTTTAAAATAAAATGGAGTGATTAACATCTGAAACTGTAACAACATTGTGAAGCCACAAGCCTTAAGGTTTTTTTAAAGGATTAGATTTTTATGGGGCCTGAACCAAAACTGACTGAAGCCAATAGCTCTCGGATTTCAATGGGCTGTGGATTAGTCCATATATCAATAACAGAGTTAGGCTGCAACAAGCTACTGGCCCTTTTAGAAGTCAGGTAATGGTGGAGCAATGAGGGTGGAGAAGTTGCATCTGGACAGAGGAGAGTCCCAGTTGTCAGAAGGAGCACAACAGCTGGATCGGCAGTCGAGGCCTAAAATGATAAGGGACCATCACATGTTCCCCTGCTGGCATGTGTAGGGTGGATAGCTCCAAGAGCTGCAGGTGGCCTTGGGTGTGAACTCATGGTATGGCTTCCATATCAGGAAACATTCATTAGGTTAAGGTTCTTTAGCTTTAAAAAGAGATGATGGGGAGGGGGGGGTAAGTTCACCCTAAGCCTGGAGTGGGAAAGGGCTGTAAAACAGTGAGCAAGACTTGTAGAGACCAGGCTGCGGAGAAGTGCTGCTTCTCAATGACCAGCTACCCAAATTCTGGCTAGAGGAAAATCACAGACCCTGGGGCCTGTCAATGACTCCCCAGAAAAATCTTCCTTTGTTTGTGTTTATGACTGTGTATATGAGTTTGCCTTGGGGATTCCCGCTTAGCGGGAGAAGCACCTAGTTGGAGAATTGAGCTGCTTATTGGGGAAGGCTAGAGGCCGGACTTTAAAATAAATTCTGAGGACTTGGAAGGGAATGTGTTGTTGATTGCGTGTGTAACTGGTGTGGCAGTGGAAACAGCTAACTTCCCCATGGGTTTTGTTTGTTTGGCTCTTGCTTGAAGGAGAGGCAGCCCGACTGCCACAGTGGTGGTCACATCAACAAGGGTTTTTAAGAGTCCTCCTTGTCCCACTCCTTCCACTGTGGCCCCAGCTCTTTCAGGTCAAAGCTTGTGAAAAAGGAACAACTCTAGTCCTTTTATTCCCACTACCCTGGCATGGAGTGGATGGAACAGAAGTAGCACGGCCCTCAGCCACCTATCTGCCCTTTCTCCTTCAAGCCAAATCCACATCCCTTATGGAGGGGAAGGATGCAGAGACCAGAGCAGGAGGTTGTGGACCTTAAACCATGATGTCCTAGGCAGTCACTTTCCCCACCTTGTCTTAACGGGAGACCTGCATATGACTCCAAAACTTGATAATGAAGAATTAAAATTCCAAATAATTAGTATACCCCCCTCCCAATTTAGCCAATCTGCCTACTCTTTAAAACTACCCTTTATTCAAGTCCATTCACTAGCCAATGCTAATATGTCATCAGGGAATACCTTGGAATATAGCCTTCCATGAAGCACACAGGACAAGGGGAGAGTCTAGCCCCTTTTGGGCAAGTGGATTGGCACAGTAGTCAATGTGTTAGCTTCACACCTTCCCTGCCCACCCCTTAGCCCCAAGTGTTGGGTTCTAGCATGAGGCTCAGCTGAGGTTGCTGAGTCTGTGTGGAGGTTTCACAAATCCTGCAAGCCAGAGAGTTGCTCAGAGCAGATGTCGCTGCAGAGCATAGGTCTAGCGCGGAAATGAGAATCTGGCCGCTGTCATCCATGCTTTCATCACCTTGAGGCTAGATTACTGCAATCTGCTCTATGTGGGGCTGCCCTTGGGAAGCTGAACCTGGTGCAGAATGCAGTAGCATACCTCCTTTTGAGGGCAAGGAGCTGGGAGCCCATTACACCGGCGCTCTGAAGTCTGCACTGGCTCCCGATAACTTTCTGGGGACAATTCAAGGAGCTGATTTTGACCTTTAAAGCCCTAAGCGGTCTAGGCCTCACATATCTGAGAAATCACATGTCTTTCCATGCCCCACTGTAGCCCCTGCAATCGGCTGGGAGCACCTCCCTGTGGGTGCCATCTGTTAACCTTATTTGTACGGTCAGGACTCACAGGGGGATGTTCTCAGTTGTTGCCCCGATGCTGTGGAACTCCCCTCAGGTTGATCTGAGCCTAAGCCTGTGTGTCTTCCAGAGGAGGTGTAAGACCTTGCTTTTGTTAAGGCGTTTGATTGAGGGATGGGGGGCATGGGGCTGGGTACAGGTGGTTTGGGGTGGGTTTTATGGGGGGTTTTAGGCTTCTGTATTTTCTTAATTTATTGGATTGTAAGCTGCCCTGAGCCTTGGGAAGCAAGATCTAAGTACCATCTCGCAAGAATCTCACAAAAAATAAAATAAAATCACTCTGCACATGCAAAATGGGCAAGGGGGGCCGTTCTGCACATGTGCTTCCCTTTTCCAAGATGGTGTGGGTAGTGACAACACCATTTTGGACAAGGGCAGCTGTTCTGCACATGTGCAGGACTTGTAACAGGTCCAATTCATAACATGTCCATAACTTGCAATTGGAGAAGACCTGTTTTGTAGTGTCTCTGTATCTAGCAAGCCTATTCATCAGAACCCCACTAGCTGCACACATGGCAGTGGCATTGCTGCTAAGCCACTGGCAGAGGGGGCTGGAGTCCTGGATGTTGTAGGCAGAGCACTGGCCTGAAACCCTCCAACAGAACCTGCCCTCCCTTGCTGCTTTTGATGGCATTGCTAGCAATCGGGATGAGGCTAGTGGCTCCGGTTTCACCACAATACTCTGTAAGGGGCGTGGCTATGCCAGAAAAGGGGTGTGCTAAATGGACTGTCTATCCCTTTCTTATTTGGCAACACACCCTTCACAGCATTGTGATGGTTTGCATGTCAGAAAGGGGGATGGGACAGCCTCACCTCTGTGCCCGAACATCTCTCTAGGCAGGAACTTAACGATGCTTCTGCTTTTGCACCCATAAGCACTCACAAATACTGGCCTGATGTAGTAATTACAATAACCATTGTAATGCCCCAGGTAGAGCTCAGAGGCGGCCCAGGAACAATCCGATCTGCAGGTTGGACTTGCCATTGTGCCAGAAAGAGTGTCTGTACTGCACTTTCCATTGGAAAAGTTCCCTTTTCCACATTCCCTTCTCTGCTGCCAAATAGGTTTATAGGCTGTTACTCAGGAGGAATTTACTCCATTTATTTGTTCTGCACCACTCATGATTTTGTAGACTGCTCTGCCCCGTGTCTCTCCCAAGTAATTTATTTTCTAAGTTAAAGAACTTTAAATTAATGAGCCTCTCCTGATAGGAAAGCCGTTCAAATGGGTGGAGCCACACGAGCTGCGAGAGCAACCTGCGCAGCCCCATGGTGTGAAAATGCAGTCGCCACACTGCGGGGCAAGCACAGGTAGCTGGGAAGATGCTTCCCCCTCCACACATGCATGCGTGGAGGCAGCTGGGCCACCACGGCTGGAGCAGACTGAGGTACCAGGTGCCACATGAGCAGATGCCCGGTCGTGCCCCACCTCCCTCCCCCGGCCCGCCCCCAGATGCGAGGTGGCCAGGTGCGATGAGTGACAGCACCTATCATGGAGCTCAGCGTGCGGCAGAACAGAAGGGTCCCTGGCACATGGGCTGCCATGGATTAGGGGGAAGGCTGCTACCCGACGCGTCCTCTGACTTTTTCTGAGGACTCCGCAAGTAGCAGCCAGTCGCTCGTCCCAATCCGGGACGGGGGGATCATCTGGCGGCCGCTGGGCACACAGTGCAGTGCATCACATGGTCTGGCTGCCCAGAGTGGGTTAAGGTTACCCAAACTGTGGTAGTGCTTCCAGGGTGTCTCGTGTGGCTGCAACCCATGTGTTTGTTCATTTTTGTTGCCCTTCTCTGTGAGTCAAGACTGGAACTCATGAGTCACCTGTCCCACTTAAAGCAGTCTTCATGTTCAAAATTATAGCAGGACTAACTCTTCTGCTGGAGATGCTGGTTAGCATCTTTGGTGTCCAAGTCAACCAGGGATCCCTCTTGTTATTATCCAATAGACTTTTCTTTATAGAATCTTTACATGTATTATGGTACAACTATAACATTTGCTTTGCTTGGGATTCCCATTACAGTGGAAGCTCCGACTGTGTCCTAATTTGATTGTATATGTCATGCTGACCCCTTGTGTTGGCAGCAACAAATATTATTTCCTTGTTCTCTCTCTGATTGGGAATTTCCCCACTTCAGTTGGCCAATTATCTATAGCATCCACATGTTAAATTTTCCTCCCCTTCTCCAACTTAACATTTTCTTTATGCTGGGATCTCTTCAAAACACAGCTGTATAAAATATGACCTGCCTTATTCAATTATATGGCCAATACAGTATCTAAAACCTCAGCTAAGAAACAATTTCCATAGCAATTGCTGAGAAGGTGTGTTTCAAACTAGCAAATGCATGAAAGAAATCTTAGGCTCTTGGAGGAAATTTACCATGAAAAGCCAAAAGGAAAGCGAACACGTTCAGACATAAGTAGCTAGAAGAGAAACCTGCACAGCCATATTCAGTGAACAAATACCCCCCCTAAAATCATATTTGCTAAATAATTTCTTTGGGACAGAAGATTGTGTTTTCTTAATAATTTATTCACTTGTTTTTCACTACTGTCCAGAAAACGAAATTGATACCAGACCTTCATTGTGCTAGAATCTTTAAATTTTCAAAGACACTGCCTCCCCATACAAAGGTCATGCCCCCCCCCCCCCCCCCGATCAGCAACAGTCCCACCAGAAATGAAATTTTAAGAGTTTTGGTGGTGGGGTTGGGGGGGCAGGGCTATCACTCCATCGCGTTCGCTTGGCAGGGCTCATTACAAGTGGCCTGAGCACCACTCAAAACTTTTCAAAGTAGGCAGGGCCAAAGTGTTGGCACCATCTTTCCCTGCCCATTCTGCATTGTTCAGGCTACTTGCAAAGGGTCTCCGTAGAGTCTAGGACCCAGGCTCAGCTGAGTCCCCTCATTCCATTGTAGCTATGCCCCTGAGCCAGACAAAAGGATCCATTCTGAGGAATGAAAACCAACATACGACTTTCAGAGAGGGGAAAAAAAGATGAGTAGAGTCTCAAAGAGAGAGAGAGAGAGAGATTTTAAGCATTGCAAAACCACATGTTGAAGACCCAGGAAGACAATAAAAGAATTTGTGTCTTTGAAATAGTGGTCTGAATGCCTCAAAAATAGTATACTAGGACCGCAAAACATTGCAATTCAGAATGACCAACCTTAATCCCATTTTTCTAGGTGTAAATCTGGAGGTGTGCCCGTACAGGGATATACATAATTTGGCCCCAAATATCTATATTAATATAAAATCAACATGGAAGCAAAATCTTGATGATCTATTTCCTGTCAATTTACCATAAATGCTGTAATGTATCATTAGGATACAAAGGAAAACAACATGTCAATTGACACCATGTGTTGGACTGCTAAATAAGCCAATGTACTCCAATATTAGTCTCTGGAAGGTTATCGCCTCATAGTTTAATGTTTATTGCTTCCTGCAGTTGATTTAAAATCTGCTGCTGAATTTGTTTTTGTTTGTCCCCTTCCTTTTAAATGCACAGTAAAATAATTAGAGTCACCACAAAGCAGCTTAAGCTAATTGAAGCAGCCACAAAAATTGTCAATGCAGATTGAGCCATCTGGAAGAACAGAAAAAGAAAATCCTCGCAATATGGTAATAAGATTGGAAGGATGAGTTCAAAAACAAGACAAGAGAGTCCAATAGATTCAAAGCTAAAAATGTCAAAAAGATGTCCCTGAAAGGATCAGCTTTGGAAGATTAGACTGCAGTTTTATTCTTAGTGCAAATCAGAAGGATTGAAATACTCTTTGCTCACCACCTGGCTTGCAGGTGAGGAGAGGGGGATAGCTGAGTGTTCCTCTGGAGGCCTATACTGCCTGTCATTCGCCGTATGAGAGGAAAGCACGTCTGTTTGAGAGGTCTGGTTACACTGATTTTTGTAAAACTCGAACACTGTATACTCACCACACTTATTCTTATCATACCACACTACAGTATGTTGTCAGGAAGAAACCAAACTAAATTATGCAATGCAGATGTCCAAATGGAAGAAGACAACTATCCAGTCTACCAGATTCATTTTGAAGTGTACAAGTTTAACAGATACAACATATTTGCATTGAATATTATTATTATTATTATTATTATTAAACATTTATAAAGCGCCAGTAACAACCTGGCGCTGTACAGAACATATAATCAGCTGCGGTCCCTACCTGTGGCTTACAATCTAAAAGACAAGGAGGGGGAGACAAGGAGAGGGGACAGCGGGAGAGACATGGGAGAAGACAAACAAACATTCAGGCGGATGCGAAGTCTCAGGTGCGTGTACTTGGCTTGGTTACAAGGTGGTCGGTAGCAGCGGTCAGCAGGGGAGGGCCGACAGTAAGAGCAAGGGGAAAGACTAGAGGGCATCGGGAAAGGCAGCATGGAAAAGGTGGGTCTTGAGGAGGGATTTGAAGGAGCGGAGGGAGGAGGCGAGGCGGACGTCGGCAGGGAGGGAGTTCCAGGCATGCGGGGCAGCGAGGGAGAAGGGACGAAGGCGGTTGGGCGAGCAGGAGAAGCGAGGGAGGGGACAGCGGAAGAGCGGAGGGCGCGCGCAGGAGCGCGTAGGGCGATTAGGTCCGAGAGGTAAGGGGGAGCTTGGTCATGGAGCGATTTGAACGTGAAAACCAGGAGTTTGAACAGGATACGTTCAGGAAGGGGGACCCAGTGAAGGGAGAGGAGGAGAGGCGTCACACGGTCGAAGCGACGGGCAGAGTGAATGACCTTGGCGGCAGAGTTTTGGATCGCCATTGGTTTCATCTCTAGTCCTGACCACCTGGTACCTCTTGCATGGAGCCAATTTCAGCACGTGTGCTCAGTTGACTTCTTCTGCTTCCCCGCTGTGATTGGCCAATCTCCGTTCAAATTCCTATTGTTTGCCCTGAGCGTCAGATCCCAGGAGAAAGTAGGAATTGTGTTTGCAACATGGCAGCTGCCATTCAAACTTGAGAACCTGCTGTGTGTTGCTGCCGTTCTCAAATTCTTGCTCCTTTCTAGAGCTGAAATAGGTACTTTAAAAAAGTACTTATGGGTAATACCTGCGTTTTCAGATACTGCATCGGCTACGTGATCGGTTACCAGAGTACCGATTGGGTATCCGGAACCCCCAAAAGTTGGTAACGTCCAGTTACTGGAATCCTTAGTGCAGCCCTATCCCAAAATGGTGCTGGCAGTGTTAGCGCCATTTTGGAAAAGTGAAGCCAGTCTGAGCATGTGCAGGCTGGCTGCCCTTTTCCAAAATAGCACCAACGCTGCCATCGCCATTTTGGAAAACGAATGCACATGCTCAGAACAGCAACAGCAGCCATTTTGCGCATTCACAGTGGGTTTATTATTATTATTATTATTATTATTATTTATTTTTATTATTTTTATTGTCTTCTTTTTGCCTCCTTTTTTTGTATTTCTTTGTGAAGAATTTTTTCTGTTGTAGCTACTCTGAGTCTTTCAGAAGAAGAGCAGGACAGAATTCTAAAATAATATTTCTTTGCCTATAGGAGCCTTGAACATCCAACATTTCCACAGCTCTGCCAGGAGAGCTACCAGAGCAACTGTTAGCTGTGCCCATCTGCTTTGCTCATGAGGAGGGGCACTGCATAATATAGAGTTTACAGTTAGTTCCTTGAAAGGGCCCTTCTGGTGTGGGTCAGCTGCTCTATTTTGGGACAGCGGTGCCAAGGGTCCTAGGTTCTGTGTTGCCCTCTGCTTTCCCAAGTCCCCTCTGATAGCAGGCTTATAAAATGAATGGGCACTTACAGAGGGGGTGGGGCTTTCTTGTGGAATGGGCATTGGTTGTTCAGGGTGGGGGAGTGTAGGAGGGGTGGTTAGAGGATAGGGTGAGTGGTTGGGGATGGGGAGGTGTCCCTCCCTGGTGGCAGCAGGATGGCCGGGTGGACTGGGGGGTGGCTTTGGGGGGCATTGGGGGGGGATTTGGTGAGGGGGGTGAGGGGCCATTGGGCAAACAGCCAGGTTTGGGGGGCCAGGATTGGGTGGATGGGGGGGAGGAGCGGCCATAGGGGTGGTTCTCGATCGAGGACGGTATGGTCCGCGAGGTTGGATGGCTCGCACCCCTAGGGGACCTAGGTGCCTGCTGGAGGTGCAGTGTGTCATCCGCCCTCTGGGGTGGAGGGAAGAGCTAGGTCCAAGGTCTGCCTGTGGGGGGTTGTTGCTGCTGAATGCGAGGTCCATTGTCAACAAGGCCCCAATTGTCCAGGATTTGATCTCGGATGGGGCTGTGGACCTCATGTGTATTATGGAGACCTGGATGGATGAGATGGCTGGACCAACTTTAGCGGATCTTATTTCAGCCAGGTATGCCGTGCAAAACCAGCCCCGCACAGGCGGCCTTGGAGGTGGCATAGCAATTATTTTTAGACAGGACTGGCCTGTCAGGAGATATCCAGTTCAAGAGATTGCAGGTATTGAGGTCCTCCATGTGGTGTTTGATTTGGCTGGGAGCAAGCTAGGGGTGCTGCTGGTATACTGGGACCCTTCCTGTCCAGCAGCATCCCTTACCACTCTAGCAGAGTAGGCCTCAGAGGTGGCGCTGGGCTCCTCCAGGACTTTGGTCCTGTGGGACTTCAACATCCATGCTGATGCCAGCCTTGTAGGAGCGCAGCGAGAATGTATGGCCGCCATGGCAACCATGGATTTCTCCTGAGTGGTCAACTGACCGACCCACATGGGGGGGGGCATACCCTCGACCTGATCTTTAGTTCTGGCCTTGAGGCGGGTGGTCCGGTAGTGGGAGAGGTTAGGGCTTTGTCCTTGTCATGGATGGACCATTATCTCCTCCAGACCAGTCTTTCAACGTGCCACCTCCAGAAGGGGATGGGACCAGTTAGATTGGTCCACCCTCAGAGGCTGATGGAACCTCAGAGGTTCCAAGAGGTCCTGAAGGAATTAACCTTGGACCTGGATGGCCACTCTGTCGATGAGCTAGTCCAGCGTTGGAATAGCTTGCTGCGGGAGGCCATTGACAGGGTGGCTCCAAGACGTCCCCTGCCTCTGTCTCATCACTGTAGGGCCCCTTGGTTCACTGAGGGGCTGCGGTGTATGAAACAAGTAGGCAGGAGGCTAGAGCGATGCTGGCGTTGGACTCGCTCTGACTCCAACCAACTTCTCCATAGGGTCCATTTGTAGTCCTATGTTGAGGCTGTGAGGATAGAAAAGAAGGAATTCTTTGCTGTCCTCATAGCATCTTTGTTTCAGGTGGTGTGGGGGCTGGTCAGTCCAGCCTCCCTCCGCCTGGATGGGGACTTGTCCCAGGCCCACTGTGAGGAGTTTGTCACCTACTTTGCAGACAAGATCACTCGAATTCACAGTGATTTTGACACCGGGTTCGGGGCAGTAGGTGTAGAGCGTGAGGTGTCGGAGGTCCCATCTGGTCCAACTTTGTGGGGGGAGTTTCAGAAAGTGACGCCGGCCGATGCGGTGGATGTGCTGGGGTCTGTGAGAGCCACCAGTTGTGAACTTGATCCTTGCCCGTCCTGGTTGGTGAAAGCCTCCAGGGAGACCTCGGGGACGGTGCTGGCGAGAGTGGTTAACGCGTCCCTGCGGCAGGGGAGACTGTTGCCTGGCCTCAAGGAGGTTGTGGTGCACCCCTTGCTGAAAAAAACATCATTAGATGTGGATGCACTTGCCAGCTACTGACCTGTCTCTAACCTTTCCTTTTTAGGGAAGGTTATTTAGCGGACAGTGGCGATCCAGCTCCAGGCGCATCTGGACAGCATTGGTTTCCTGGACCCTTTTCAATCTGGGTTCCATCCCGGCTATGGCACTGAGACAGCGTTGGTGGCCTTGGTCGACGATCTCTGCTGGGAGATGAATGCAGGATGTTCTACATTTCTTATTCTGCTAGATCTTTCGGCCGCTTTTGATACCATGGACCATGGGCTGCTGTTGAGATGGCTGTGAGCCCTGGGGTGTGTGGACAGGACCGTTCTTGAATGGTTCCACTCATTCCTTTCAGGGCGAAGCCAACAGGTGGTGTTGGGAGCTGAAACATCTTGCCTCCGCACCTTGTCCTGTGGCGTTCTGCAGGGTTCCATTCTGTCTCCTTTATTATTTAATGTATATATGCAGCCCTTGGGGGAGGTCGTGAGAGGGTTCAGGGTGCGATGTCACCAATATGCTGATGATACTCAGCTGTACATCTCTTTTTCAGCTGACCCAGACCCTGCTGTCTCGTTGCTATCCCATTGTCTGGAGGCCATGGTGTAGTGGATGCGGCAGAGCAGACTGAAGCTCAACCCTGATATGATGGAGGTGATGGTTGTGGGGAGGGCGAGGGAGGTGTCGGCCCCCCTTATTGAGGGGATTCGCTCTCCTATAGCTCAGCAGGTCCGGAGTCTGGGGGTGGTTTTGGACTCGGATCTCCGCCTGGATCGACAGGCAGAGGTGGTGGTGAAGGCTGCCTTCCACCAGTTGTATCTAGTGTGGAGGCTGTGTCCATACATCTCCAGGCTGGAGTTGGCCTCCCTCATCCATGCCTTCGTTACCTCGAGGCTGGAGTACTGTAATGCACTCTACGTGGGGCTGCCGTTGTTCCTGGTCTAGAGACTGCAGCTGGTGCAGAATGTGGCGGCCTGGCTCCTGATGGGGATGGGTCATCGGGAGCATATAAAACCTGTGCTCCGGACTCTGCGCTGATTGTCAATAGTGTGCTGAGCCAGGTTCAAGGTATTGGTATTGATTTATAAGGCCCTTCACGGTCTCAGCCCCTCGTACCTCAGGGACCACCTCGCCCTCCATGTCCCAGAGTGGCTCCTTCGGTCTGCCGGGGGTGCCTTCTTGGAGGTCCCCCAGGTTGAGTGGGGGGCCACAATGGAGAGGGCATTCTTGGTGGCCGGACCGCGTCCTTGGAAATCCCTCCCGGAGGAAGCTCACCTGGCCCCGAGCCTTTTGACATTCCGGTGGGCTTGTAAAACCTGGCTATTCGCCCAGGCCTTTGGGGAGGAGGGGGGCGAGGGGGGTTAGAGTTTTAACGCTTCCCTACCTTTTATTTCTATTTTATTTTTCCCAACCCTGTTTTGGTTTAAATTGTTGTTTTTAAAGGTTTTTTTAAATTGTTATTTTTATGGATGTTTTATTGAATTGTACGTCGCCCTAGGATGCCATAGGCATGGGGGGTGACTAACAATTTTTAAAAAATAAAATAAATAAATTACATGCATATGTTCCTCTCCCTCCATCTTAAATTCAAAATGGATTCTCGCCGGATCCTATGTGAGTAGTGTTAGGGGTGGGACTCCAGGTGAATTATTAGTTACCAGTTTTATGGGTATTGGATTAATCCGATATCAGATTTATCGGTATATCATTTTTTTAACATTGCCGATTTTTTTGATCTTTAACATTGCAGCCATTGTTAAAGTGGCCGCAATGTTAAAGATCCAAATAATCGGCAATGTTAAAAAAAGATATACTGATATTATTGGTATTATCAGATTAATCCATAATTGACAATTATCAGCATTATCGAATTAATCTGATACCAATAGTCCCACCCCTGCAGGTCGAGTAATAGTGCCTATTACTCGACCTGCAAATGGTGAATTGGATAGTCCATATTCAACCACTATACCCATTTTGTAGGGTAATAGCTCTACACAGCCTATATGCTCTCATCCACCAAAATCCACATGCACTTGGAAAGGTGGCCGAGTTAATTACAAAAGCAGTTCCCCAAAATGCAACTTTGAGAATGCTTTAGAAACCTGAATATGAATCTCTAATATTATAGAAATGACAAACCTTTCCTCACCAATATATTTAGATCCCTGCTTGACTAGTTCTTAATCCTTCTTAAATTGCACTGGAAATCTCCTTGTTCTTGCTTTGGCATCTTCATTTAAATAACTTAGAGTGGTTGCTATATTACGTTCTTCCAAAGAAACCAGCAATCTTTCAAAGGTGACATTTAGAAGATGCAAAAATTGAAACTTGTTCATCAGAGACTACTTTCGGTTCACATAATAAACCCAACTATATAATGTCTGAACTCATTGCATAACCTTTCAAAATGTTGTAGTGCTGGTCAAATGTTTTAAGTTTTTTTGGGGGAAAATGTCTTCTTTTTTGAATCATAACATAACATTGTGAAAAACCTTAAATCTCAAGTTTTAAGTATTTTCAAATAAACATTACAAAATGTCTGTGTGGCAGAGCACAGTAAAAGAACCAGGCTTTAAAAGGATACTGGCCCTTTAAGAAAGCCTAACAGACTGCTAGTCAGGCCTATAAAAGGCCCACAACAAAGCCAGTTAGTGGGCAGTCAGGAGTATGCTGCTGAAGGGAGCAGACCTCTTTTGGAACTTGGCTGACCCAGGACTGAAGGCCCAGAAAGGATGGAAGAACAGCCCATTCATGGACTACTTTACCTATTGGCTTTGGAGGTGCAGCAGACCCAACTTCCAAAGACTTATATAGAGGAACCAGGTGGGAGCCACCTATACTTGTGTTAGAAATACAGGTCTTTATGTTGTGTTTGATTTGATTCAAAGGGGCCGAGCATTGCTGGGAGAAGCCCTCACATGGTGGGCAATAGGGCTGCTTGTAGGGGCGAGTATGAAGGCCAGTGTTAAATTGGGATCTACCGCCGTGTTAAGTTGGGGCTCAGTTGCGTGTCTCAGTTTGTGGCAGGTGGGAAAGCTATGTTTCCTATAATTCTAGTGACATATGGCCCCCTACCACAGTCTGTCACCTTTTAATTTGGCAAGAGTTTGCTTTATTCATTTGTGTATATATAAGAAAAGATTTTGGTAAAAGAATTTATCATAACTGTATGGATAATATTCTTGATAATATTGCCAATTTTGAGGAAAAGGTTAAGTCTGTTTTGAGCACTTTGAAAAAACATTTGTAAACTTTAAAATATTTGACCAGCATTAGCCATATATTTTTAAAAACAATTCTTCCTTGGTAAAACCAGCCTCCATGATTGGCAACTTAAGTTGCATAGAGTTAAACATTAAGTTCAGCCAACTAAATTAATACATTCACTACCTGTGTATAATTTAGAATGTGAGCAAATTTGTTGCCTCTTCCACCTTGTGTAAATTAGGGCACAGTCTTCCAAGTGCATACTATCCATAATAGTAATTTGCACAGATGTGGGATCCTTCAAAGTGAATGGGATTCACGTTTATGTGTTGGCATAGGCTCTAACTATCTTGAGAATTGCATTTCCTGTCTGTCAGAGTCTAGAATGCAGATGTCAGAAAAAAGATATAGTTTGGGAATTAGATATTCACCTTCTTACTCACCATTATAGCTTCACAATGCACATTCTAGCGTTAGGATCATGACCCTAACTCGGAGGTTCTCCAAATTTTATGACGCGCTCCTTCCTGTCAGAGATAAATGTATCTTGTGCTGCACCAGACCATCTCATGACCATGTTCATGTCCTCGTGAAGAAGGGCATTCATCACATGGTGCATACCGTGGGTGGTGGTGGTTGAGGGCATTCTTACCAGGGGTGTCATGAGTTGTTAGGCCGGAGGTTTGAAGGAGCCAACCTCTGGGTGTCATGAGTGAGTTGTTAGACTGGAGGCTTGGAAGATATTGGAAGACCTCTGATCCCTAGAAGCGATAGGCAGCAGAATGGCGAGTGTGGTGTGTCAAAGAAGTGGCAGAGGAAGGAGAGAAGGGATGAAGCCGTGAATGGGGAGAAGGAGAGAGAGGAAAGGGTGTATGGCAGCTGCAAGAAGCAGAAAACAAACACAACCGGGGCAGGAGGCCCGGTGCTGTCTGTATGGGGGAAGCACTTCCAACTTGTATGGATGATGCTGAGGTAGACCAGCGAAGGAGCTGTGCTCCTGGCTCCACCTTCCATCTCTGATGATGCTATTAGCAGGCAGAACGTCCCTGACTCAGCTTTCTCCTCCTTAGAATGACTTGGATTCTTGCACTGCCAATGTGGAAACTGCTCCTTCTCATCCAACGCTCAGGCAGCTCTTCCCCCGCTTCCCTAGGTCGACGCCTACAGATTGGGGTGAGCTGCTCTAACAAAAGTTCTTGCTGTTTTTACTTGGTGATCTGCGACATTTCCCCCGTAGTCAGATATTGGGGCCTGCAAACTTATTTTCAAAGGGGGGGGGAGGGATAATCAGGGTTCATAGCCAAACGAGGCAAAATCTGCTTGGAATGTATTGAGTGGCATGCAAGTCTGTGTGTCTTTTTTTCAATAAATGCCCCACGTAAAGTCTGGCTGTAGCTTCCTAGCAGTACCAGCACAGAGGAGATGGTGAGGGATACCCCATTCTGCACATCTGCAACCAGCCATAGTTTGTACAAGTGCAGTGTTTGTATCTCCACAGCCAGCAGCCTCTCCTGTGGAGTGTGAGGATGGAAGGAAAAAGACTGTAGAGGTGGTGCTGCCCCCCCACCCCTTTCAGGCCCCTGTGCAACAGCATTAATTGCATGGTGTCCGAATACCTCCCCTGGTGACCTTTCAGTAGTAGATGTTCCTCCATATAACCATAACTAAATGATTTACGAAGATAGGATTGGTGGAATCCAATGCCATCGAGAAAAGTGAGAAAGCAAACTGCACACACACCAGTCATTGGCAACTGTATCCAGCAGTTTTTAAATGCACCTCTGTGCACCTTCTTGGTAAGTAAGCCTCTCACATATGCTGCTGCAAATGTTCAGACAGAGTTCCCTCAAGCAATTGCTTTTCTTAATATAAAAAGCTTTTCAGAGCAATAATACAGGCACTGAATCTGCAGACAGCTAGCTATTGCAGTTATATTTGTAAATGCCAAGTAGGAAAAAGGAGAGAATTCTTCACTTCCCAAGTCTAGTAACAAACACCACTTATCTACTGCTATTTGTAGACACAGATTTAGAGCCAGGAAATGCTCTGCCCTTGCATAGCTTTGTGTGGGTCTGGAAAAAGACGTACACCCCACTTACTTGGCTGTTTATGAGCAGGATACTAGAAGTCCCTGTATCCTTACTGAGCAAGGTGATCTAAAGGAGGTAGAGTGAGTCATGGTCCTGAACAGGGACATAATTATTGGGGGAGACCCCGCTCCCCTCCCGCCCACCTCGAAGTTAGGGGTGTGGGGGATGGCATTAGACTTGACCCCCACTAAATGTACAGTTCATTTTCAGATGGGGCTGCTCCCTCCCTGTTCTTTGGCTCAGGAGGGAATATGCCCAGGTTGGCTTCTCCCATATAACAGGGTCCGTGTGGAAGCTGGTGCTCTAGGGTTGCCACCTATGCCAATTTTTAAGGAACACTTAAGAAAAATACATGTTGCAGGCCCCACATTGGCACCCTAGGTACCTACATATTGGCACCTACTTATTTTTTGGAAGACATTAAATCACTGGTCCTGCCTCATCACCATGACCCATGGAAAAAGGTGTCACACCTGGAGTGAGGGAAGTCAAGTCTCCTTTTGTTCCAACTGAGGATGTGCAAAGATTCATCATCCTTTACGTATGGCTTGTGATTGGAAGGCGTGTGTATCCGTAATGTTTTCTATTAGTTATGAAAGCAAATAGAACCCTATTCGGAATAAGGAAATTACTATAGTTTACTTTCATCCATTGTTGTTTAAAAATAAAAAAGAAAATAATTTTAAAAAACTCTGCACATAAGCAAAATGGCTGCTGGGGCCGTTCTGCACGTTAGCTGTGATTTTTTTCAAAAAAAATAATAATTCTAAACTAAAAAAATGGTTTTTTTAAAAAATGTTTTTACTGTGCATGTAGAAAATGGCTGCCAGACCATTTTGTGCATACACATCCTTTTCCAAAATGGTGTAGGCAGCATCGGTGCCATTTTGGAAAAAGGCTGAGCATGCGCAGAACAGCCTTGTGACTATTTTGTGCATGGACAGTGATTTTTTTTTTAATAAAAATGTTTAATCAAAGAAAATAAAAGAAACCTAAAATGGTAGGTTGTTTACAAGCTCCCCCGCCCCCTGAAAACAAAGAGGTTTTTGTAAATCAAAATGAAGACTAAAACAAAAACAGTAGGGGTGTCTTCTGCATACCCTTAGTGATTGGTAAATACTGGAGTGGTAGGTGCACTGCTGCAAAAGAGAGAACCAGAAGCAATGGGCTTATATAAAGAGGCTGGGCAGCCATTTGTTGGGGATATTGTAGCTGTAGACATCTTGCATCCAAGCAGGGGATTGGACTAGATGATCCTCTAGGTCCCTTCCAATTCTAAGCTTCTATGATTGTTAGGGTTGAAGTCAGTATGCCTTCTTGTTCTCAGAAAGCTAATTCACATATTTGTTCCCATGAGCCCACAGCAGCGGCTCCCCCCTCAAGACATTTGGGGCACTGCCCCCCCCAAGCACCGCAGGGGCCAGCGTCACTGCTTGTATTAAAAAAAAAACACCAAAAATCCCCCGCCTCGCTTATGACAGCTACAGCAAGCTCTGAGCTGCTGCAGAGACTGCTGTAGCTGTCACTGTTGTTATTCTCCCTTCGGGGGTCCACTCTGCTGGGAATGGGTCCCCGAAGGGACAAAAAGGCTGAGCTGCTCCGTCCACAGCACGCATGGGACGTGCTGTGGAGGGAGGGGCTAGCATTTCCATTGTGCTCAATGGACGCAATGGAAGATCTCGCTAGGGCAGTCGCGCTAACAGCCCTGGCGAGATGGCTTGGTCGGGGGACTGAGGCAGGGAGGAGCGCACATGCGCGCTCCTCCCTGCCTCAGACCCAAATGCAGGCTGACATCTGGACAGCGTGCCTTCCCGCTGCACTGCCGCTTCCTTTCCAGCCGGTTCCCGCTGCCATTGCTGCTCTCCCCCCCTGGCCCCACCGACTTGCCGCTCCCCACTGCCGCTCTGACCGGTAGATGGGGCTCCCATCTGCCGCTCAGAGTGGCTGGGGGAGCGGCAATGGCAATTAATGGGTTTTATTTTATTTTATTTTAAATTAAATTGTCCGTGTGTCCTGGCTCCACGGGGACACGCGGGCAATTAAAAAAAAAAACTAAACTCCCCCCATCCCCTACACCTCTGCCTGCATCCGGGGTGGGGACAGCCACCGCTGGAACTCCAGAAGCAGCCAGGTAGGATTTATCCCTCCCTCCCCCCCCCCCATCCTGCACCCATCTCCCCTGACCTCCCCCACCCTGCACCCACCCCCAGACCCCCCCTGGAACCTGCACCC
>QEPC01010861.1:2366024-2379425 GCA_003113815.1 Sphenodon punctatus
CCCCAGGCCCCCCGCAACCTGCACCCACCTCCCCCACCCCGCAGACATCTCCCCTTTTTTGGAAATCCTGAGATGTAACTGTGATTCTGGAGATCTTTAGGTGTGTTCACAATGGTGGAAATGTAATTTTTTTAAAAATCCTGAGATGTAACTGTGATTCTAGTGATTCATGGGCCTTGAAATCCCCCTCCCCCCAACACACACACACACACACACACACGCAGCAGAGGGCAAGAATACGGCTTCAGAAGGGATTGGGTTCCCTCCAACATACATGCAGCAAGTCCCTTCTTTCTGAAGCAGTATTCTTAACCTCTGCTCTGTGTGTGTGTGTGTGTCTTTGCTAAAACTGCTTGTAGGTGAGGTTTAAGGACGTCTGCCTGCTTTTAAACCTGGCAGAGGAGGTGATTATAACCTGCCTAACCTAACTGAAATTGCTGGACTAAGTAATGTAATGTCCATCTAACATTAACCCTTGGAACTCCTTGCTGCTAGGTCATGCCACCCACCATTGCCCTGGCTCCGTCGACCGTTGCCCTGACTCCAACCACCGTTGTCCTGGCTCCGCTCATCATAGTTCGCCGGCAGGCTGTCCAGCCTTACTGCCCCACCAACCTCAACACCCACCAGCCGCCCCTGTGAGCCCATAAACAAATTCATCTTTGATACAGTTGAGAAATTCACAAGTTTCTTTGCTTTGGTACTTTGGTCACTTTTGAATGTGATTGGTCCATCTCTGTGATGAACCACAGTAATCTCATTCAACAAAGTACCAAATATTGAAGTAACTAAAATGCCAAAGAAAAAAAAAGTTGAAATTAAGATTTGAAACAGCAAATAAAGCTAGAAGCAAATGTCATTTCATATATGTTCACTAAACTGGAATTTAATGTACTGCATTCTTACAATTCAGTAGGGATGGGACTTTTGGTTTCAGAAAGAACTGAAAGTACCCAATAATGGTCATTTCAGATTAATCCGAAATTTCGGTTCTTTTTCGGTATCAGTTGTATTGGATCTTTTGCACTGATTTTTGTATAGATTTTTAACATTGCAGTTTGTCCCTGTTGCCTTCAATAGGAAAACCATAGGGGTGGGACTCCAGGGGGATTACCGGATACCCGATTTATCGGTATTGGATCTCCTGATATCAGATTTACTGGAATTGGAATATTGGATTTTTAACATTGCTGATTTTGATTTTACCGGTTTTTTTACATTGCGGCCATTGCTAAATGGCGTCGACGTAAAAAAAAATCCAGTAAAACCAGCAATGTTAAAAATACGATATTCCGATACCGACAATTATCTGTATTATCGGATTCATCCGATGCAGATATTCCCACCCCTAGAAAACCACAATGTTAAAAATCTGATACAAAAATCAGTGCAAAAGACCCAGTACAACCAATAAAAGAACCAAAATACATGAGGACAGAAATTAACCGAAATCGAAATTTTGCCCAGAGTCCCGCCCCTACAATTCAGTATTGCCTTTGGAGATTAATTTCATATATATCTTATATTGCTGGAAAGCAGACTTCAGTTAGGTATTAGGGTAAATGTCCTAGCAGCAGGAACAACAAAGCACTGTAATATGTTACTAATGTTTAGTGAGATTGTAGAATCTCATTTTTTGGATGTTTTAAAAAACTGGCTTATCAAGCATCTGTCTGTAATGCTGTAGGTGGAAGGCATCCTGCTTTGGAGCAGGGGGTTTAACTAAATGGTTCTTGAAGCCCCTTTCAGCCCTATAATTTTATGTTTATGTATTTTTATGGCACCATAAGCATCACTCAGGGCCCAGTAAAGAACAGAATTGAATAGTTCAGACTTTAATATTCTCATTCCAATAAAGGAGTCTTTGATTGGTTGAGATGGCCCACCAAGTGCTGGGGAGAGATTCTGAGCTTTCACAATGGGAATTTCTGATGTTTTCTCCATTACAAATCCCATTTTCTTTCCTTTGCCAAGACACCCTCCTCCCCAACTAGCTTTATTTCTCTGTGATTGACTCCTGCACTGCTGTAAGTGTACTAATATAGGGCATATGGCATTGCATGGGTATTATTTCTTAATCCAGTGAAAGCTTTTTATAAGAGGGATTCTTTTACAGTTCAATTACTGCTTGAAATGAAATGGAACATAAACACAAATGCAAAAGTCAGAAGAATGATGGACTATTTCCCCTCCGAAACCCTATAGTCTGAAATTTTGGCTCTAAATAGCTGTTCGCAGGTTGTATTTATCTATTACTGAAAATAAGAAACATTAGCAAACTTGAATCTACCTGCTTGCTGGAGACTTTAGAGGTCTACTCCTAACAATAATATTGGAGACTAATAGAAACCAAATGTGGACAGAAAGGCAATTTGTGACCAAGTGCTCAATAAAAACAAGTAGCCAGAAAATATCAGTTTTCATGTTCTACCTCACTGAATAGGCAGAAATCCCCAAAGCAGCTCAGCTCAGGATAATGTATCCAGAAAGTAACTCTTTTATGAGTAGGAGCACAGTACCTGCGCTTCACTACCTTTCTAACTAATGTATCTACAAAAGGTTTTTGCAGTCATCATTGGCAGTTCATTGGAAACGTCAGCCCAGAGTACAGTAGTGGTCAAAAAGGCAAACAGAATGTTAGGACTATTTGGAAAGGCATAGAGAATAAAACAGAAGATAAAATAAGACCTCTATCTAAATCAATGGTGTAACCACACCTTGAGAACCATGTGCAGTTCTGGTTGCCCCCTCTTAAAAAGGTATAGTAGAACTGGAAAAGGTGCGGCAAAGGGCAACAAAAATAATCAAAGATATGAAATGGCTTCCATACAAGGAGAGGATTGACAGGGGATACAATAGAAGTTTACGAAATTGGGAGTGGTGCAAAGCAAGTAAATATGGAGCTGTAGTTGACCCTTTCTAATAATACTAGAACTAGGGGATGCTCTATGAAATTAATTGGAAGCAGATTAAAAACTAACAAAAGGAAGTACTTTTTCATTCAACTTATAATTAACTTGTGGCTCTTGCTGCCAGAGGGTGATGCTAAGACAAATAATAAAACGGGTTTTTTTTTGTTTTTTTTTAAAGGATAAGTTCTTAGAAGATAGGTCCATAAATGGCTAGTAGTCAAGCTGGTTGGGAAACATAGCTTGTGAATGTTGGGAGCTGGAAAGAAATAGGAGGGAATGGATCGTTCCATTATGACCTATGGTGCACTTCTCTGAAGCACCTGAAGGTGGCCCCCAATGGAGACAGGATGCTGGGCTAGATAGACCATTGTTCTGACCCACCATGGCACTCTTTATGTCCTCATAATCGATCAGAGGTGAATCAGTTGTTGACGCACCCCGGAAGAAGACAAGGACACATTCCTTGGGTTTGAACAGCCGCACTCTTTATTAATTATTTATAACCACAAAAAGAGGGGCAAGGGGCAACCGTCCCATTTCCCCCCTTAAACTGGGGTCCTATCTTCTCTTAATTATCCCATCCCTGCCACAGGAGGCTACTGTCCCTACCGGCAATTATCCTGGCCCTCCGGCCCTCCTACTTCCGTCTTTGGTTGACTCTAAATGAACCTCCTGTGGCCTAACTTCCCAACGTGCAACTTACACCCTGCCCTGATGGCCGAGTTTCCTCGGGCCGGGGCGGGTTGCTTGTATCTATACCCCTCTTCGGGACTAAACAAGGGTGAGCACACCGTCACCTCCTGGTTGGCACGTGGTCCTCCCAGCAGGTCCGGCCGTTTGTTCCTTACTCTTGGGCTGACCATGCTGTGTGCCACACTGTGTGCCGATGCACGGCCATGCCAATCTCTTAAGGAGATATTTGTAACCAACCTATGCTAACTAATTTAACTTTTTAAATGATAATTTTTGATCCAACCCCTCCGCCAGAGTGCAACCATTATGGCGGACCACCAGCAATTTGCCCCATCACCCCCTAGGCCGAATTAGCAAGTCACTCCAGGAAAGGTGAAAAACCCTTTACCTTCAAAGTCCAATTAGGTTCGGGGAAAATTCCTTTCTGGTCCAAATTAGCAACCAGTTAGCCCTTGGAGTGGTGCATTTAAAAGGGGGTGGGTGGGTGGGTGCATGACTTCACTGCTCACCGCCTCGATCGCAATGAGGCGGCGAGCAGGGAGTTCTAAAATGGCGACCAGGAGTTCGCGCCTCTCACGAGACTCCCGGGCGCCTTTTCCCTCATGCGTCCGCTCCAGCCCAACTTCCGGTGCCGTGAAACAGCGGCCCAGCACCCCTCCTCATCCCCTTCCTCCCACGGGGGCGGGGGGGCCGCTGCCAAAACTCCGCCGCTTTTATCGCAGAGGGTGAATTGTGACAATAGGTGTGAGTAAGTAGAGTGGCACTGTGAACTCGGGGGAACTGGTTTCAGCTTTTAAATGTGAAACTGACCTTTGGTATAATGGCAAATCACCTAGTTGTAGATTTACCAATCCTCCAAAATTGACCATGGGGAATATTATTTGCATTTTTTTTTAACCCTCCATATCCAAATAATATCTGCATCCTAGGCCCTTTTCACACAGACACTCTAACACTGATAAAATGGGTGTTACATTTTATTATACATGTTGTAGGGAACCCATAGAACACACCTGCAGCCCTGCAACATGTATAATAAAATGTGACACCCGTTTTATCAGTGTTAGAGTGTCTGTGTGCAAAGGGCCCAAGTGTAGAGTAGAGATGGCTAAATAAGTGAAACTCTGCTAACTCAAAGGCTACATTTCTTGCAGCATATGCTGTAGTATTAATACTAATAACAGGTTCTAGCACTAAACTAATGATTAGAATAGTTATCAGATGCCTTCATCCTTAACCTCTTCTCTTTCCACTTCTCTTCCCACCCCCAGTCTAGGAAGGTTTTTTTACATTGGGGTTTAAACTAGCTGAATAAGCCAAATCATTCTCTAAAGGTTGCCTTTCAGCAACAGCCTCTGGGTATAAAACCAGCCAGGGAAACAAGCTTGCCTTCCTGAGCCAAAGCCCATAATAAAATCCAGCTTTCTCTTAAAGCCACATCGGAAAAGAAACCGGCTCTGTTACACTAATATTTGTTTAGTTCAGACTCTTTGTTAAACATGAGGAAAAGGGGGAGACTTGAAATTACATTTTTGTGTTTTGTTCAGACGGAGAGTTAGGTTTTCTTGGCCTCATGAAAGGAGAGACCGTTAGAGCTAGCCTCTTAAAAAGAAAGCATTTCTCAGAAATATTTAACTAATAAATAAAGCTAAAGGAGAGAGAAAAGATACTCATGCAGGGTTGGTAAAGTACCCTGTTGTAAAGTAATCTGAGGCATACACATTGACTGCTGCATTCTGGGAAACTGCCATTCTAGAAAAGCTGAAGGTAAAACACCAGCGGAAATAGAAGAGAAACATGTTTATTCTTGGAGTAAGTATGCAAGCTTGTAGAGAGTCTCGTGAAGGTAGTTGGTTATGGCAGGGAGAGTGACAATTAACTCAGAGCAGCTACTTCATGTGAACAGTCACTTTTCTCTTTCACTTTTCTCTGACTGGCAGTGGCTTCAAAACCCGTTGTACAGTATATTTAATACTGATTAGACTTAGCTATCTGGAGTATTCAGTTTGAAGAGCCCAGTTGAATTTATAATGTTAGTTACTGTAGTACCGTACACATATAGGCTATGTTCAGATGTGACACTTAGCGCATTTTTAGATGTGCCACTCTGCATACGGATTTAAATAATCTGCTTTTAGAAAAGTCATGCGGGTATTGTTTAGATGCACTGCCGCCATTGCAAAGCACAGTTCGCACATGGTTTTGAAACTGCATTGGTAAAACCTCGATATCCAATTTGCATGACACCTGTTAATATTATGTCCCTCCACAAGCTTAACACACCTGCCAATTTTCAGAAAGATTGGAAAAAGGGTCCAGATGCTATAAGACATTAACTTGAAATTACATTTCCAGCTGTAACATTTGTATATTACATCCTGTTCACAAGAGATTTGGCAGGAATGTATCGCATACCTTCCCTGTCATCTCTGCTAAACTACAGGACAATTTGATAAAGGGACCCAATTTTATAAGCAATTGATGTTGTCCCCGTGAAGACCATTATTCAGAAAAATAGCAGCACATTCAGTGCCAGTCAGAGGCAGCCACTGAGGCAGGCATAAGGGACATAAATGGGACTTTGGGGATAGGATCCCAGCAATCAGGAGACATAGGGTATTTTCAGACGTTATAAGATCATGCTCAACCATGGGGAATTCCCACATGGTGATCATGGTCTCGTAACGTCTGTTGGGGTGAACGGAAGCTGCCCGCCAGATGTTCACTCCCGTGAATCATGAAGGGGAATCATATTGAACAAGCAAGCGGAGGTTCTGCCTGGACCATCTCTGTTTGCGTGTTCAATGTGATTCCCGCCCGTGATCAGGGGGATCGTGCCGTCTGTCCCCGGACCACGACCTGGAATCAGCTGCAGGATTCTGGACCATGGTCAATGCTTGGGAGGGGCGGGGGGGCGAGCGCTGTGACCGCATTGGCCTTTGCGCCTGCCCGTCTCCCAGAGGGCAGGCAGTCTAGGGAGTGGGGGGGGGGCAGGGCTGTGCGGCCACACGTTGAGCCACGCAGCCCTGTCCCCTCCCCAATTCCCCACCAGGATCAACCAGCACGTCTGTTGGACATGCTGGTTTGATCCCGGCGGGGGATCAATGGGTGTTTCCGCGACGGGGCCAATAGAGGCCCCATCACATCTGAAAATACCCATTGTTTACACATCCAGGCTGGCCAATTATCATCACAATCACATCCTGAAGCACTGTGGCAGAGGACATAAGAGAATCTCTATTTGCTCTTTCCTAAACAGATGATTCTGACTTCCCAGTAACAAGTGGGGGAAAGATGTTGGGATGGTCACAGCACAGAATGAGGATATTTAGTTGACCTTTCTGCTCGCCAATTGGCATCACAAACAGATCTTATACCACAGTGACACGTAAGAGAATCCCTGGCATAGGCTCCTTCTCTGCATATGCTGTTCAGGCATATACAATTGGGACCCTTTATAACATGTTTCTGATATTTGGCAGAGATGATCGTGAAAGTGTGATATACTGCCCTGCCAAATTTCATGTACACTGGTTGGACTACAAAGATGTTAGTCAGACATACATTTATATGTTAATTGCTTATACCACCAGGACCCTTTATCTAATCCTTCTGAAAGTTGGAAAAGATAGTAAATATGGGAAGGGGTGCAAACTTGCCACGTTTCATCTACATTATATGTGAGGCAAAGAAGTTACAGCTAAGAATGTATCTGAAGAATTTTGCAAAATAAAAAAATTCAATTGCTTCTAAAATTGAATTACTTTATTCAATCTTTTTGAAACCTGGTGCACATAATGCCTTCCATTGGAGGTATGTGAACCCCATGTTTCAGCCACATATAGTGAAAAACAAAAAGGTTACAGCCGAAAATGTTTTTCCCATTGAAACCAATAGAAAAAGAAAATGAAAGCAAAAACAACAATTTGATATTTATGAAAACCAAAACAACTGATTTAAAAAACGATAACGACATAGGTCCCTGGTGCACACCTCTAAAGAGCCAAGGGTCTTTCTTTCTCTCAGCTACCTTTCTTTTACTCCTACACATTGCAAAATAAAATTCAAGCTTGACTCAAATGAATAATGGCATTCAATTAAGAAAAGGAAAAAGTACATTGAAGATTGGAAAAATCATTCTGACAGTACAATGAATTTAGATGAAAGATTTATCTTCTGGGCCCAATTCAAGGTGTTGGTAATAACCTATTAAGCCCAAAACAGCCTGGACCCTGCCTACCTACAGGACCGCCTCAGGCCCCAGGTCATACTGCACCCTGTGCGGTCAGCCGGGGGTGCTCAATTCGAAGTCCCCCAGGTTTCCTGGGTGGCAATGATGAGTAGGGCGTTCTTGGAGGCTGCTCCTAGGCTGTGGAATTCCCTCCCGATGAAGGCTCGCCTGGCCCCAGACCTCCCCTCTTTCCGAAGACAGTGTAAGACCTGGCTGTTCCACTGGGTCTTTGGAGAGGGAGATGGGTAGGGGGTGGATTGGGGAGGGATGCCGCCCTTTTAATATATTTTTAGCATTTTAATGAAATTTTTAAATTGTATTATTATTATTATTATTATTATTATTATTTATTGTCAATTGTGTGTTTGTGAGCTGCCTTGAGAAGTTCTGTGAACAGGAGGGGCAGGATAGAAAAACTTTGAATAAATAAATGAATAAATAAATAAATAAGTAGCCTCCCAAGGAAACTGGTGGAAATCCCTATCATTTGGGACATTAAAATAAGCATTAGAAAATGTCCTCTGGGGAACAATTGTGAATTTTCCTAGAGATGGGCTAGATAACTTAATAGGTTTCTCCTGTCTTCACCATCTGTGATAGAAAGCCAGTCATCTTCCATTAAAAAAGCAGAACACATCTTGTTGAAATTTATAATAAATGTCAAAAAACTTACCTATGAAAGCTGATGAAATGGAAAATAATCTAAACACTTTGCACTCAGGGAATCTCAGTTATCATTTGAAAACTGGAGGCAGAATGAGGCAACACGAAGTCTTGTTGTTGTCACTGACCCATGGTGTACCTGAGCAGCTCACGTACAATTTGACCTGGGGTTGCAGCAGCTACATTCCATTCACCTCAGCGAGCACAAAGGGTTGTATGTCCATAGCGTTCTCTGTCTCATTACTTTTCCATGTCCTTGTCTAAGATAAACATATTTTATACCGATGATTTATGGGCAGCTCAGCAGGCAGCTGTAGCATTTGAAAAATTACATTGGAAATGTCTTTACAAAGCCTTTTCAGTCAGTCACTGAAGCTTCTGGAATGGCCATTTACTTGTAATTGTACAGACTTAGGACTTGCTTCCCCACTCTGTCCAAGCAGAGAGGAAGTGCCACTTGAAGCTGGTTGAGTCCATGAATCAAGAACCACCCACTGCCAGTCTCTTTCCCCCAACAGAGTGTTCCTCATTGCAGGGGGAATTCTCCATCACTTTTCTCTGACTGGCAGTGACTTCAAAACCCATTGGACATTTATATTCCATAATGATTTGATTTAGCCATCTGGATTATTTGTTCTGAAAAGTGTAGTCCAATTTATAATGTTATCCATCAGTCTAAGGCCACTTTTAGATGAGAGGCCTGGGAAGCGTGTTCTTCTATGCACCGGCAGGAGAAGCCGCTTGAGGTCCGTATACACACACTGGAAGTGGCTGCCTGCCATAGGAACTGGTGGTACGCGTGGCCTCTTTAAAGACACATTCTGGAAACCCTTATATCGGGATTTCCAGAATGTGTCTTTAAAAAGGCCACAGGAGGTCGCGCACCCCGCCAATTCCTATGACAGGCAGCCACTTCCAGTGCATATAAATGCACCCTGCGCAGCTTCTCCTAGCAGTACTTTGAAGAATGCGCTTCCCAGGCTGCTCATCTAAAAGTGGCGTTAGAGTTTGTATTGTTGCAGTTGCTGTAGTACCCTGAATCATATAGACTATGTTCAGATGTGACACAATATAGATTATGTAGAAGGTTTAGCACTTGCTGCCTCTCACTCCTAAAGGTAAAAGGTCACACTGCTGTTTGGGGTAATTGCCTGCATGCTAACTAAGTGAGATCTCAATGAAATAGGAGCAAGGTAAAAGCTATTCCAAGATGAGGGACCCATGATCACTGACTTTTCCCCATTGCTGCAAATGGGGAAAATGCATTGAAGACAAGTCTCTGCTCAAGATTCATCCCCTTTTAGGCATGTGCAATTCATTTATATTTTTATGATGACATAAACAAAAATGCGCATTTTCATTTGTTATTAAAACCATAAAATATAAAAAATAATAACAATAAAATGAAGAAGAAACAAAACAAGGGCAGCCTGGCACATGGTTCAGGTGCAAGGGGGAGGGAGGAGTGAGAGCCCAAAATGGCCACCTAAGATTGATGTCGTCTCTGGCCAGGTAGCCGTGCAGACAGATCCCAGACCCCTGCAATAGACATAAGAGATTGGTCCTTGCTTGCACGTGCTTACAATTTGCTTGTACCAATGCAAGGAGCTTTGGAGAGGGCACAGGGAGCTTATAGAAGCTAAGGGCACACAGTGCACATTCAGTGTTTCTCAGGCTTGGCTCTTGTGCATCTGTGTGTGAGCTGTTTAGTGTGCCTTCTGCTTTTTTTCAGCCACATACGTTGGTACAAAAAACCAGACCTCTCCCTCTTCCCATTCCCATACCCCCAGTCCCCTCCAATTACACATTCCTAACCCTGTGTGTTCCTGCAATCTGACAATGCCCTGTCATAACTTGGGGTGCCCGCAATGACAAACAAAGTCTGTGTCATTGCCCAACTTCCTGCCTGCTTGCCCACTGCTCCTTTTCTCTGCCTCTTGCTGCTGCCCCAAAGTCTCTCTCTCAGTTGCACTGACCCCTTGGGGTGATTGCTGCTGCAAGCTGACGACACCCTGTCACACGTTGGGCTGCTGCCACTTCATTCTATGATGATGGTCTCTCTCCCTCATGTCTCCTGGCACGCTTACAGCAACTCTTGAACCCACGGCAGTTGGAACAGTAAGTCTTAGCCCTTTTTGCTAATGTCTGCCATTTCAGCAACCTATTCCCGCTTCCTGCCAGTGTCTGATCTGTCCTGTCCACCTGCTGGGTGCCAATCTCTCACTGATATTTCTGCCTCCTAGGGGCTTTCTCTTCAACTAGAAGACTTGCCATACTTGGGGCATCACTGTCTCCTCCTCTGCTAGTTCCTGCCCTTTGCCTGCTAGTTTCTCTGTCCTGTGTCTGCCTGCTGCGTGCTTATCTCACACTGGCATTCTGCCTCCCAGGGGCTTTCTCTTCAACTTGAAGCCTTGCCATACTTGGAGAACCACCATCTTTCCCTGTACAAGTGCCTGGTTGCTACAGTGCCCAGCACCCTCTGCATGCCGGTGTTTGTCTGTCCTTTACCCAGCTGCTGCGTACCAATCTCTTGCTGATATTTCTGCCACCCTGGGGCACTCTTGGCAAGTTTGGGGAAGGGACAGTGTCAGAGAGGCAGTTTTAGAAGCACCTTTTGAAGGTGTGGAAATGAAAAAAAAAATGTTTTAGGTTATTGATTTTTTTTTAAATGTTTTTTATTTTCAATAAATAAAAATGGGCATTTATATTTGTTTTTTAAAAAACATAAACAAATAATATTTTTTAAATGAATACTTTTCCAGTGCACATCGCTAACCCCTGTTACCATCTCAGAAAACAAATACCAGATGAGATCTCAGGAGAGGATTGTAAGATGGGTGATTTGTTTGAATTTTTCCACAGTGATCACACATGAAAGCTATTACACAACTGTAGTAACCCACTGCTATATAATAGCTCCCTCTTACTATCTCTTGCATCATATCAGAGTCATCTAATGCTCCTACTTAGTAACTGGATAGCTACTATAGCTATTTTTACATGGATCCCCTCCCCCCGCTGGGTGTGGTGGAGAGTGTTAGATGTGTGGGGGCGTCCGTGGAAATGATGTGGCGATGGATGGGTGTTCACTGGGTGTTTGCCCATGCAAAGAGCACAGACAGTGGGTGGGGCTGCATACGCACTCCCAATGCACACCCACCTCCCCCCATGTCCTGCCATGACCCATCCACGGAGCCATCCAGAAAACCAGTGGAGGCAATGTGGGTGTGTGCCTGTAGGCACACCCATCCCCCCACTGCCCATGTAAAAAGGGTCTATGAGGAAATTAAAGAGTCGTGGGACAAGAGGCAGTGTCCTACCATGGATTGGCAACTGGTTAAAAGATAAGAAGCAAAGAGTAGGAGAAAAATGTTCAGTTTTCACAGCCGAGAGAGGTAACTAGTGGAATGCTCCAAGGATCTGTAAAGAGTGAGGTGATCACATTTGCAGAGGACACAGAGTTATGCAAGGTAGTTAAAAGATGAGTGGACTGAATTGCAGAGGGATCTTGCAAGACTGGGTGACTGGGCAACTAAATGGCAGATGAAATTTAATGTGGAAAAATGCAGTGATACACATAGGGAAAAATAACTAAAAATATATGTATACAATGCTGGGTTCTAAACTAGGATTCACCACTCGGGAAAATAATCTTAGTGTAATCATGGACAATGTGTTGAAATCCTCAGCTCAGTGTATGGCGGCCATCAAAAAAAGTGAACAGAATGTTAGGAATCATTTGAAAAGTGAGAGAGAATAAAACTGAAAATATTTTAATGCCTCTATGGGTGAAACAGACATGACGCTAACCACCCTTTAACCACCCTTGGTGGTTATTTATGCATGTTGCAGGGCTGTATTGGTGCCCTATGCAGCCCTGAAACATGCATAAATGACCACCAAGGGTGGTTAGTGTCATGTCTGTTTTCACCCTATATAAATCTTTCTGCAGGGCCTCCTGCTGGTCCTTGGTGACATCTGCCTGCTGCCACTGGGGAGGGTAGGATCTCTGAGACTGGGGTTGGATACTCTCCACACACACACACACCCCGCTGATGAGGGTGAGGGACAGGGCCGGGGAATCCCTCCTAGTATGGGGGAGGGGCTAGAAGGTCATTTAGCCGGCACACCCTTTGGCAGCACCGCAGGAGTGTGCTGCAGGTTGCGTGCCAAAGGGCCACGCTAAAGGGTCCTTGGGCGTGGTCCTTGGTGGGGCATTGGAGAAGGAAACATTTTTGGTGGTATGTTGTGGCTTTCTGCTGGGTAAGGGGTAGTTATTGAGGGTTTAGGAGTGGGATTGTTTTTTTTAGAGGTTATGGGGACTTTTAGAAGGAGTGGTTATGGATAATTGGGAAGGGAAGGTGTTTTCTGTGTGGGAAGATGGGGGCAGGTGGGATTAGGGGGGGCTTCTTCCAGCTGGTGAGAGCAGATTGGTAGCACCTCAGGGTGATCATCCCCCGGTGAGATGGGGGGGATGGGGATTGTACTATGGAACTATGTGGAGGTGTACCTGCGGTTGCGGGAGGTGGTTTAGACCCCCTGGTAAGAGAGGGGGCTGGATTCCCCTGCCACCCTGGAAGAGAGCCTGTTGGGAAGTGGGGGCGAGGCTGGTGACATCCCCCCGGGGGGGGGCGGAGGCAATAGGGGTCATTGTGGGGCAGGGGAAACTATGGCCTGAGGGACGAGATATCATCTTGAGCGCAGGGACCAGTGGTTAGTGGTGGTTCCCTGCTCGACCCCTATGGGCCCAGATAACCAGGTGATCGAGGTCTCAGAAGACCCCCGTCTGTCACTGGTGCTGTGTAACGTAGGGCTGTAGCGGTATACCGCCGCGGCAGCTTTTACCGACGGCAACCCCTATTCCGCACATCGTGGCACGGTACGGCAGAGGTAGCTTTCCGA
>QEPC01010861.1:2379525-2435535 GCA_003113815.1 Sphenodon punctatus
GCGGTGATACACACACATTTCACATCCGCGAATTCTTGTAGCGAAAATAATGCAGAATCGCAGAGTATCGCGCGAAATTATGCGAGGCGCAAACAGGGATGCCGAGGTTTAGGAATGGAATCGCGGAGCGGTAACAGCTGATTTCGCATCAGCCCTAGTGTAACGTGAAGTTGGTTTCCAATAAATCATCAGTAATCCATGATGCTCTCTTGGATTGGGTGGCCAACCTCATGTGTGTGATGGAGACCTGGCTGGATGAGTGTTCGGGGCTGGTTTTGGCTAACCTCATTCCAGCTGGGTACTCCTCCAAACACCAGCTCAGACCAGAGGGTCAGGTAGGGGGAGGCGTAGCTATTATTTTTAGGGATGGCTTGGTCGCACTGAGGTTTTTGGTGCAGAATGACTCTGAAATAGAGGGCCTCTGCCTTGTGTTTGATTTGGCCAGTAATGGACCAGAGAGAGGGAGTGGTCTGGCCAGGGACAGGTTACTATGCACCCCACCGCACAGCAGCATCCCTGTCTTCTCTAGCAGCTCTGGTCTCGCATCTGGTCTTGAAGTCCCCTAAACTTATTGTTTTGGAGGACTTTAATATCCACACCGAGTCTGGATTGTATGGGGCAGAAATTCATGTCAACCATGGGCCTGTCCCAGATGGTGAGAGGCCCAACACATGATCAGGGGCATACACTGGACTTGGTTTTCTGCACTGACCTTGAGGCAGGGGGGTCCGATGGTTGGGGGGGGGTCATGTTCACCCTTGCTGTGGTGACCATTACTTCCTTCAAACCTCCATCCTAGTATGCCTGCCTGTCAGTGGGGAGGGGGTAAAAAGGGGAAAAGGGGATCACCCACACACACCGCTTACACCTGTGGGTCTGCAGGAGCATTTCGGAGGTGAAAATGTCCATCAGGATAGGGTGTGGGCCTTTCCGTGTGCTTTCGAACCAGGAATCTAGGCCCCTATCATCATAGGGCACAGAGCTGTGTCCGTGGAGGGAGAGGAGAACCCATGCACTCAGGCCTCTCAAATACCACCAGGGGGCAGGGGAGAGGAGGAGAATTCTGTGAGGTCAGTGCAGGGGCACACGGTCCAGACCCAGGGCGAGGAGGAGGGCAGCGAGGATCAGGGGGCTGTCAGTCACACAAAAGGAACGGGGAGGTCAGAACCCAGGAGGAGAAGAGGAAGGCAGAACCCAACCCCAACATTCACCCTACAGACTCACACCAGCACAGGGGGAGGGCGAGGGAAACTTTCACACAACACGCAGGGGCACACGTATTCCTCAAACAAACTCACAAGGAAAGGGAGGGAAACGGGAACTCGGGGAGGAGGCAGAAACACAGGGAGGTCAAAACTGTACACAGTAACCCAGTCACAAGATAGCACACTTAGCTGTCAAACAGGGGGGCCAGTGCATCCAATGCAGAAGCTCTGTTCACCGGCGCTGATCCTTCCCCAGTACCGGCAGATATGTAACAGGCCCCATCCCCCGTGCATGCCTGGAGGCGCGTTGAGTGATGCAACGTGGGGCGGGCTCTGGCTGTTCCGCCCTGCTGTGGTTTGTCCTGAGCGGCGTTAGGGCTGCTGTCGGTGCCGGGGGCATTTCTGCCGCATCTGTGGTGCGTGGGGAGGGGCCCCCAGGTGGTGAGTACAGCTTCTGAGCTGAGAAGCGGCTACGGTGGCTGACACTGCCTGACCATAGGAGTGGGGATCAGTTTGAATGGTCCACCCCAGGAGACATATGGAACTGGAGGTGTTCCACAATGCTCTTGAAGAGATATCAGTTGACGTCAATGGCCACTCTATCAATTACCTCATGGCCTTCTGCAACAGCTGGTTGATGGGTCATTAATTGGGTGGCTCCTAGGAGTCTGCTTCCAGCACGTCATTTCCGCATGTCCCTGTGGTTAACGGAGGACCTGGTGTGTCTGAAGTACGAAGGGAGGTGGCTGGAGCAATGGTGGTGTTGGACTCGTGCCCAAGATGATCGGTTTTAGCATAGAGCATTTTTGAATCCTATGTCATGGCAGTGAGGGCAGCAAAGAAGCAGTTCTTTGCTGCACTCATTGCATCTGCTCAGTCACATCCAGTAGAGCTGTTTTGGGTGGTGAGAGGTCTGGTTGGTCCAATCTGTCTTCACCTGGAACCAGATTCATCCACGGTCCATTGTGACATGTTTTTTAAGTACTTTGCAGACAAAATTGCTTGCATTGAGCATGACTTTGACTCCACCATTTCGGAGGCAGTAGCAGAGCCAGAGTTTATGAATGCTCTGTCTGGTCAGATTTTATGGGATAAATTTTGATTGGCGATGCCTGCTGATATGCTGGGTTCTGTTTGAGCCACAACTTGTGAATTAGATCCATGCCTGTCCTGGTTAGTAACATCTACCAGAGAGACATTGGGACTGGTGATAGCAGGGGTTATTGACACCTCCCTTCTGGAGGGGAGAGTACTGGATTGCCTCAAGGAAGCTGTGGTTCGGACCTTCCTCAGAAAACCATTGCTTGATGTTGGTGCCTCACCTAGTTACCGGCCTGTCTCTAACCTTCCCTTTTTAGGGAAGGTTATTGAATGGGTAGTGACTCGTCAGCTCCAGGCGCATTTGGATGGCATCAGTGTATCAGGGAGAAGTCCTGTGGGGCTGCTGCCCCTTAAGAAGGGGGCTGTGGGGACCAGCCAGAGGGCTGAATGCACACAGGGGTGTGGCAGAGCCAACCCCAGAGCTGGGGATCTGCCTGTGGGGAGCACAGACTGAGAAACCCCTGGGACAGAGTGGGCAGGTTAGTGACCCTTTAAGGCTTAGTAGAGGAAGCCTGGCCACGTCCACTCTGCCTGTATATAAGGAGAGACAAGGCACAGAGAGGAGAATCTCTGCCAGGCAGCCGAAGGAGCAACATCTCACTGAGAAGGTCTTCCTGCTCTATGCTCTCCAGGGTGCTGAAGACTAGAGAACCAGAGGGACCCAGGCAAGTGGGAGAGGCTGTGCCCAGGAGGGAGCCTCTTGCCTGGGGAAGGCTTGGCCAGAGCCTGGGGGTTTAAAGTCTGGGTGAATGGACTTTGGGGGGTTGAGGTTGGGTTGCTCCTGAGTCTGCAGAAATGGACCTGGGCCTACAGGGTGGAGGCAGTTGAGCCGGCAGCCCCAGGTACAGAGGACACAGGTTGTGTCCAATAAAGGACTGTGGATTACTACCCTCTGAACTGTGTGGTGTGTCCTGAGGGGTTACCCCCTTCCTTGAAGAGGTGGATTCAGCCAAGGATCAAGGCTGAAATGGCGTAGCAGGGGGTGAGCTAATTTCCTTGAGTGTGACCCCAGCGCCCCGTGTGGCCCTGGCAGACCCCCTGCTGCAATCATTTTTCTTGATCCCATGCAGTCTGGCTTTCACCCAGGTTATGGCATAGAGACGGCGCTTGTGGACTTGGTTGACAACTTCCTCATAGAACTGGACAAGGGTTGTATGACCCTTTTCATCCTATTAGATCTTTCTGCAGCTTTTGATACAGTTAACCATGAGTTGTTGGTGGCACGACTGCGGGAACTAGTGAGGGTGGACAGGACTGATTTACAATGGTTCCATTCCTACCTTGCAGATAGATCTTAGTGGGTGGTGGTAGGGGATTGTACTTCATTCCCTGGTGGCCTTCTGTGTGGGGTCCTGCAGAGTTCTATTCTGTCCCCTCTCTTGTTTAACTGTGTATGAACCCGCTCGGGGAAGTCGTACACAGCTGGGGAGTTTGTTGTTATCGGTATGCTGATGACACCCAGCTGTATTTGTCATTTTCATCTGACGCAGGCCCTGCTGTCTCGTTGTTGTCTGAGTGCCTGGCCGCTGTGGGGGACTGGATGAGGTTGAGCCAATTGAAGCTCAATCCTGATAAGACTGAAGTGATGTTGTTAGATGGGACCAGTGATCTGTGGCAGTTTTTCTCCTATTATTGGGGGCATCCATCCTCCTTTGTCTCCATCTGTGTGGAGCCTGGGGGTGTTCCTGGCTTCACAGCTATGCCTGGATTCCCAGGTGTTGACTGTGACCAGGGGTGCCTTTCGCCAATTATATCTGATGAAGAGGCTCGCTACTATCATCCATGCGTTCAATACGCTCTGCGTAGGGTTGCCCATGGTGATGGTTTGGAAGCTGCAGCTAGTACAGAATGTGTCCGCTTGCCTCCTTACTGGGACGGGCCACAGGGAGCACATAATGCCAGTGATCCGGGTGCTGCATTGGCTGCCTATTGTCTTCTGTGCCCAATTCAAGGTGCTGGTGTTGACCTTTAAAGCCCTTCATGGCCTGGGTCCTGCTTATCTGAGTGATCACCTCACCTTCTGGGCCCCTGAGCTGCTCCGGCAGTCATCTGGGAGTGCCCTCTATTGCCAGAGATGCAGAATTCTCCCCCAAAAGACACCCCCCCCCCCATGCTTAGCAAGGTCACATTGGACATCGGTGGGCATTGGGGAGCCTGAGTGGAGTCAGGGTCAAGCCGCAATGGAGCCTAGGGGGAAAAGACCCCTTCATGCAAAAACCAGTCTGCCCTTGGAAAAGGCAATTAGGTGGAGGAAGCCCTGAGTAAATATGGGGCAGTTAAGAAAGGGACTCCTCCCTGTTTTGAGAATCCGCTGGTGATTAGAACCTGGACTAGTAATGGCTTCAAAGGCATGGAAAATTAGAGCACCCTATGTTTCCCTCACACAAGCCAATGCCCCCACACCAGATTGGCGAAAATGCACCTTGGTGTCGCCCTTCAGCCTAGGGCTCCCCTCATGATTCCCTTCCATTCCAATCACCTGAAAACCTCTCTCCTTTCATGCCCAGATGTGTCCTTTGTCTCCTCAGCCCCAGTCTGTTTACCTTATGCATCTTCCCTTTCTTGTACCTGGACAAACACACAGACCTCTCTCCTTTCACGCCCAGATGTGTTCTTTGTCCCCTCAGCCCCCATATGCATCTTCTCTTTTGTGCCTGGACCCACACCTAGAATCCCTTTTGTCATCTCAATGAGCCTGTTGTAGCACCCCTGAGCCTATCCCAAATCCTTTATCCTAAACCCTATAATTGCTCCTTGCTCCCCCTCTGAAATTGAGAAAGCTTTGGATGCAAACACGTGTGGGTCCCTCTGTGTGTGTTTGTGTCTTAAGGGGTCTCCCAGACTTTGATCTGCCACTTCTCTTCATCCCCAAACTTCACTGGATCCACGGGCCGCCTGTCCCCTTTTCAATGGCAAGGAGAGGTAACCATTGGTCCTGACTTTCCATCTTGCTTCTCTCTCTATCTCTATCTCCCTCTCTCGCTCTTTTCTCATTGTGTGTGTGTGTATCCCCCGTGTTCCCCCCTCCCTCACTCCCCACGTTATTTTCGTTTTCCCCACCGCTGCTTGTGTTTCCCCTGTAAACCGCCAGCCAGACTGAGGCTGTGTTAATTAGTATATGTATTTGTGTGTAACCCATTGTGTGTTTTCTTTGATGTCCCTTTGAAATAAACACCCCTTTTTTATTAAATGCGTGTCTCCCTCTCTTTCTCTACCCTTGGGGAGGGTATGTAAACCTGACTGTAGCGCGTATTGAACCTCAGACTGATCCTTGTGGCATGTGGGGACCCCTAGTTCAACTAAGGGGGGAATCACACGTGCAGCATTTATCTGGATTTTTAAAAACTGGTTCTCAATAGTTCGCTGTTAACAAGTCCTGTTGCATTCACATGCATGCCATACCGATTTTAAGTACAGCGAAATAATGCATTCAGACCTTCTTGTAGTACGTGCTTACCCGGCTGCTCAGTACGTTTCAGTTACAGGAAGTGGCCTGTGGGGAGCCAGAAGGTTGCTACTTTGTAGCAAAGTACAACTTTGCTACAACCTTTGCTACAACTTTGCAACAACCTTTGCTGCAACTTTGCAAACTTTGCAACAACCTTTGCTACAACCTTTGTAGCAAAGGTTGCTACTTTGTAGAATCAGGGAATAAAAACGGAGAGCCTGAGGCTGCTGGAAAGAAGCCCCTCGCATAGTGAGGCGCGCTGCTTCTCTCCCTGGTTTCTTTCCGGTATCCCGCTGCTGCTACTGCTGCAGCACTACGGTAGAGGCAGAGGCAGATGATTGAAAGTCCCTTGGAGGGAAGAACTTTTTTGGGGAGAAGCATGGAGGGGAAACATGGAGGGGAAGAACTTTTTTGGGGAGAAGCTGGCTGCAGCCTGCACCCAGCGAGGCAACTACAGGGCTCCAGCTGGTCTCACTGCTTCCGGTAGGGGCAGGAGTAAAACAGCGCACTTGGAAGCACGGTTGCATTCACATCAGAAAAGATTACACACTAGTTAAAACCAGTACGATGTTGCTTTCACACTGCTGTTAAGTGCGGATTTATTGAAAACGGACAGCAAAAAGGTAGGTTTGAGTAGCTTTTCAACACGCATTGCTTTAGTGCGATATTGACTCCATTTAATCGAATTTAGGTGTTCAGACAGGCATGAAACATTCGTTTTTTTTAAAAAATAGCACAAATCAGAACGTCTGAATCCCCCCTAATTCAGCTAATCCCCATACATTTAAGAATCGAGCGTATATTGGGGTACTTACCCCCCAATAGTCTCGCATGGAAGAGGGTCTCCTGCTAACACCTCCTGGAAGTCCTGCATTACCAGCGGATTTGGACAGACAGAAGGACGTTCTCGGCAGCTGTGCTGTCACTCTGGAATTACCTCCCTGTGAAGTTTCGTCTCAGTTCATATCTTCTCACCTTCCGACGAAACTGTAAGTCCTGGCTTTTCTGCTAGGTGTTTGGTGGGATGTGTTAGATGAGTTGGGGGGAGGGAGGGAATCTTTTATGCACAAGTCGGAGTTTTAGTGTAGTTTTATGTTATTTATATATGTTTGTATTTATATTTATATTGTCATTGTTCTTTTATTTTTATAAGTGTAATCCACCCCGAGTAGCTTTGCAAAAGGGGCAGGGTAGAAATGGATATATAATTTAAAAATTAAATAAAAAAAGAAGTGGCATGACTGCACCTTGGAATATTGTGTGAAGTTCTGGTGCCCAATCTAAAAAAAGTAGTAGAGCTAGAAAAGGTAAAGAGACCGGCAACAAAAGTGATCAAGGGTATGGAATGGTTCCCGTATGAAGAGAGGCTTGATAGGCTGGAGCTCTTCAGCTTGGAGAAGAGATGACTGAGAGGGATATGATAGAAGTTTATAAAATCATGAGTGGTGTGGAACAAGTTAAGAGGGAGCAGTTGTTTACTTTCTCTAACAGTACTAGAACAAGGGGACGCTCATGAAATTAACTGACAGCAGATTTAAAACCAATAAGAGGGGTTGTTTTTTTTTCTTTCACTCAGTGCACAATTAACTTGTGGAATTTACTGCCACAGGAAGTGGTCAAGACCAGTAGTGTAGCTAGTTTTAAAAAGGGATTGGATAAGTTCTTCGAGGATATGTCTATTAATGGCTATTAGACAAGTAGGTTTGGGGGGATGTAACCTCTTACTGTTGGGGCTTGCGGAACAACAGGGAATGGATTGCCCATTGTGACCTGTTTGGTTCTTCTCCCAAGAGACAGAGATTGACCTCTGTTGGAGACAGGATGCTGGGCTTGATGGACCATTGGTCCGACCCAGTATGGCATGACTTACGTTCTTATGTATGTATGCTCTAAAACCACAGGAATCTGCATATTAATATTTTTACATATGGGAAATTGAGGCACACCTCAATTTCCCATATGATCAGTGATCAGCTTAAGACTTCACAGAGTTGGAGGCAGAGCATAATATGCTAGTATTAAGACAATATTATTATCTTATTTATTAGTAGTATTAATATTGCTAGTATTAATTAAGATAATATGATTGTATTATTAATATTGATAATATGCCAGTATCTTAATATCAAGACTGAATTTTCACAATACTTTCATATAAGCTAATTTCAGATTTATTTATTTGTTTTTATTTTTATCCTGGCTTAGGGCAGATAACATGGTAAAACCATATAAATATAAAACCCATAAAATGCCCATAACCCACCCCCCAAATATTAACCTTTCCTTTTACCCCAAGCAATGTAAAGTGTTCCTATGTTACCTCTTGAAAATATTAGCTAAGACTTTCAAAAGATTGAAAGACCAGAAAAGACTTAATTTTGCATGGCTAATTTAAAATAAGCGACTGAAATCAATGTAATTAATGAGTTAGTCGTCTCTGATCTCAATCACTATGCTCTAATAATAACTCATTCCCTGTATGACTTGGAAGGTCAGATTAGTTTTAAATAAAGTATGTAAAATTTAGTTCTGATTTGATTAAAATTTCATTTGACATATTAGCTATGGGAAGCCGGCTATAACCATTTGGTGTAGGGGACCTAATGAAAGTGATATGGCATCTTAATAGTCTAAATAACTTTTGTCGGCTGGAGCCTTTGCTTCAGATAAAAATAACCAAGCTGCATGACTATTTGAAAAATCTATAAAAACAAAAGTAGAGATCCTGAAGTCTGTGTGCTATATACCCAGCACAGCTTTGGAGGTCTGGTCCAAAAGTGGTTGGGACCTTACATTGGATCCTTGAAAACCACACAGGAGAAGCCCCCAGAACCTTCAGTCGAGCCTGCTAGATCCCGAATCAAGCCCTCCGAGACTGATAAATCCAGGACTCTGGAGGGTGGAGGATGAAAAACTCTGGTCTGTAATAGCAGATGCACAATTTGTTGACCACTGATATGGATTATGCCATAACTGCCCAGAACGGGTAGTTATGGATTAATCTGTACCCATAGTTGATATTCCTACCCAGCACAGAACTGATGTCTTCAAGGAACTATCCACAATTACTCCAAGATCCTTCTCCTGTGTGTCAGACCTCCTACATCCAGATCCGAGTCTAGCATTGTGTATGTATATGTCATGGGCCGACGAGTAGGGCGGGGCCAACCACGGCGCATGGGCCCGGCTCCGGTGCCGGCAGCGCAAGCGGAACGGGAGGCGCCACCTCCGCCGCCCCCCCGGCAGGAGGGAGGGGCACCCCCGCCCATACAGCGCACGCAGGCAGGGCCCCAGGGCAAAAAGCTAGCAAGAGGCCGAAAACAGAAGGAGGCCACGCCCCCCCTGCGGCGCTCCGCACGCTTGCGGGGGCACGCAGAGGGGCGGGGCTAGGCATATAAAAACCAGCGCCGAGAGACACTCGGCGCTGGTGATTGAGTGGAAACCGGCCCTTGACGGAGCTAAGTATTGAGCGTGTGACTTTAGCCCTAAGACTTAGAAATTATTGTAGAGAGTGCGTGTGTGTGTGTGCCTTCCTACCCCCCTTCCCTTGTGACAAGTGAGTGAGTGAGTGCTGGAGTGTGACGCCTTGTCCCTGATCCTTCCTCCCTTCCTGGAGCTACCTTGCAGTTATCCCTCGTTGTATCTGACTGAGTCCCGTCCGCCATCTTGTCTTCCTGGGCCCTATCCCCTTCTTCCCGGGCACGCCTCCCTCACGTTTTTCCCCCCTGTCCCCCCCTGGAGTGTGGGAGCAGTGTGTGGCGACAGACTGGGTTCCTGTGGCTCAGGCCCCTACTCCTCATCGAGCGCCCTATGATGATAGGGGCCTAAGTTCCAGGTGCGCAAGCCCAAGGAACGGCCCACATACTATCCTGACGGGCTTAGATTCCCAGATAGACCCCTGCCGGAGTAGGTGCCTGAGCGTGTGCGTGGAGAGACTCGATAGGTGGGAGTGGGGGGGGTTAGGCCCCTCCAGGGTCACCCGGGGCCACGCCCCTTTCCCCTGCCCCACTGACAGTATAGTGAGGATTATTTTTCCCTATGTGCATCACCTTACACTTATCAACATTAAATTTAAATTGCCATTTTATTGCCCATTCACCTAGTCGTGCAAGATCCCTCTGTAGTTCCTCCAATCGGCCTGGGCCTTAATAATCTTGGATAATTTGATGTCATCTGCAAATTTAGCCACCTCAAACTTTGCTCCTTTTTCCAGATCATTAATGAATATAGCCGCTTGCAGATAAGCGGGGGGGGGGCGACATCCAGAATTAGAGATCATGTTAGGAGCAATCCCGGGAGGCTCCATTTGTGTACGGAGGGGTTTAGCCTGTTACTAGAGTGAATTTTCATCATGCAATGCAGGCTTCAAAAATCTAGCCCTGTGTTGTGTGATGAAAATCATATTAGAAACAGGCTACTCCCCTCCCCCCCTCCCAACATGACCGGAGCCTCCTGGGATCACTCCTAACATGATATCCAATTCTGAAAGTTCCCCTGTGCTCTTCTGCAAGAGGCCTATGTTAAACAGTACTGGTCAGTTAAACAGCACTGACCCCAGAGGCATCCCACTGTTGACGTCCCTCCTACTTGAAAAATGACCATTTTATTCCTACCCTTTGTTTCCTATCTTTTAACCAGCTTCCTATTCATGACAGGACTTTTCTTCTTATCCCATGACTACTTAGTTTGCTTAAGAGTCTCCGGTGAGGGACCTTGTCAAGTGTTTTTTGAAAATCCTAATATACTATATCAACCGGATCACCCTATCCACATCATTGTTGACATTTTCATAAAATTCCAAATAGATTAGTGAGACGCATGACTTCCCTTTGCTAAAGCCAGGCTGTACTTTTTTTACCCATCAAATCACGCTCGTCAACATGTCTAGTAATTCTGTTTTTAACAGAAAAGTTAAGGAAAGGTACATGGTGTGTGGCTGCCTAGGAAGAATTACCATAAGTACCAAACAATTGCAACTACCAAATGGGAACTAGAAAAAATAGTGAAAAAGTCAGTAAGTTTCCTCATTGAGGAATATGACAAATAGTTTGTTCTGGCAAAAACTGCTTTTGCTGCGAAACTGCTTTATCACTAGTACCAAGTTGACCAAAGTAACCTATACAAAATACTTGTATAAACTAATATGTAAATATAATTTTCATGACAAATACTTATTCAATTCATATGTTTTGGTGGACTGTCCAAAAAGACACATGGGTACAAGAGGGCCTAGACTTTTTAGCTCTAGTCCTGACATGGGGACTCTAAATATGAAACAAGACCTTGACTACTTGCAATTTCCATTAGGGCTGGTTTGAAAAAGCTATTGTGTTTTCATGAATAGCAGATTATTTTTTCAGTCAATATTCCAATTGGAAATAAATTCCAATCAGAATATTGACCGGAAATAATGTTTTTTAAATGGTGCGTGAACAAAATGACTGCTGACCTTATTCAAAATGGTGGCCATTTTGTACATATGTAGGGTTTGTTTGTTTTTTAAATATTTAAAAATTCATCTGATTCCAATCTGAATTGGACAAAATATTGATTGTTCCATTTTTGGGGGTGGGAGGTGGGGGGCGGGGACTGGCAAACTGGCCCATTCTGATAGAAAATCAGAACAATAGGAATTCTGATTTCAGTTCTAATTACAATTGAATCTACGGCAGATTGTGTAACTGTCTTTACCATGGTGATATCACCAAATTCTTTATGAGTAGTTACCTTAATTTCCTCTCCTAAACGTACCTGATGCAAATGTAATTGCAAGGAAATTTAGAGAGGCAAAATATGATGTCATAGAGTTGATGGCATAGAGAGAATATTGCAAATTATGGCCACATTTCAGGAAACACTGGCTTTGGAGTAGTTATGCTCTCCAGAGTAAGCAGTTCAGCATTGTCACCAATCCCACCTTTTTTGATGAATTATGATAATACTATTAATAGGAATCTATGGAAGACTATAGATAATTTTTTGGTGCTCAATGACTTGTTAGGGCATTTTCACACAAGATACTCTCCACCCACCCTCTATGCATGTTATAGGGCACCCATAGGGCAACACTGCAGCCCTGCAACCTGTATGGTGGGGTGGGGTGGAGAGTAAATAGACTGGGTGTGTATAACCCCAGTTTACATGAAGGGCATGTTTGTTCAGCTATTCAAGTCAAGGCTCAACTCCCATTGACTTTAATAATGGAGGATTGTATCCACCCACAGAGACGTTTGAGGGTTTATATCTCTTTAGAGCATGATCCTGGTGCTTGTACTTCACATTGTTGTGAATCCTGTTGAAGTGAATTCTTGTCCTGTCACAAAAAGTAAGTGCCAACACCAAGCAGCCTCAGAGTCACACTGCTTGCTGAATGTGAACAAAAAGTCCATCTTTAGTACCCAGTACTTTTCTTCATCTGACTTTTACATTATCTCAGCTTTAAAAATGAGAGAGCTGCCATGGCATGGCTTCACTTTATGAGCTGGATTTCCTGGTATTGCATGTGAGAAATGATGCAAACATTGAGATTTCCAAAGGCCTATCAGAGAGGGACTGTTCAGCAGCCGGAGGCATTGTCTTTATTAGAAAATATTTTTTTCATTCCTATTTGAAGGAGCTTTTCTGTTTGCTTTGAAAGATTCATATTGCACTTTTATATTAAAAGGATAAAGATTTTTTTTATTATTATTACTGAAGATGAGTTTATGAGAAATTCTCAGCAGGAGAACAGGCTCCATATGAGTTTTCTACATCACAACAGGATCGTTACTGGCATACCGTTAAAACGTTTTCTGCCTCCTAGGGGTAGGGCTAACATGAGAATAGATTTTATTCTTGTGGAAATCTCACAAGAATCAAGGATCAGGGTTGAAATACTGACCCTGATTCAGATTCTCATGAGATTTCTCACTTCCTCGCACCTCCCCATCCCTCAGTGAAGACTGGTCTCCCCGTCTGGAAAAATTAAAGGGGGGAGGAAGGAGAAAGCCATGCTGTTGGCTGCCCAGTTCTCTTATTATATTGGTAGTAATAATAACAATCATCTGGGCAATACAGGGCAGCATATAGAGGGAGTAAGCAGTCAGGCTACATCAAGTCTAATAAAAGCAGGCTCAGTCTACCCACTTTGCCCGTTCCCTCATGGCAAGAAGCGCAAACAGTGCTACTGCTTGTATGGTTTTCTCATCCGAGGCAGCCAACAGGGCTACAATTCTAGCAGAAACTGACCTATACACATGGGTCCCCCAAATTGGTTCAAGCCAAACAGCCCTAATGCTCTTATACAGACAACAGCTAAGAAGCACATGAGCCAAATCATCCACCTCTACGCCATTACAGGGACAGGTCCGAGACTCGCGTGCAGTAGCCGCATACCTCCCCTCAGTAACAGCAGAGGGAAGTAGATGGAATCGTAAACAAGTAAAAGCTCTACGCAGAACTGGACTGGGTAATATATCCAAATAAATGTTGAGTTTGTGAACAGATTTAACAAGATGATAACAGGGAGAAACCCTCCAGGAAGAAAGCTTAACCAAATCATCTTGTCTTGCAATATCGAATATTCTTTGCCGAATCAGAAATTTCTGGTGTACAAAGGTTTTATCTTGAAAGAAAGAAAAGGAGTATCCTAAATTCCTCAGATGGGAGGATATCCAAGACAGCCAAGGATAATTCCCCACTCCATCATACTCCAGTTCTCCTTTCAAACATAAGACCGCCAGGGAACTACTATCCTGATGAAATAATTTTGCCCAAAATCTAAGGGCTTGCAGCCTACACAAGCTGGAAATCGCCACCAGCCCTGTCTCCGCACGCACAACGGCTGTGGGAATTCCCTGCAGAACTCTTAGCAAGTTTCTTAGAAACTTGTTCTGGGTCACTTCTAGAGCCCGGGTGACCTCATCCGGCATTACGTCGGCACCAAATATTAATAAAGACTGAACCTTAGCTCGGTATACCTCCAAAATAGTCAAGATATCAATTCCTGGAGAGCCCGATGCTAATGGCAGAATCCCCTGCAGGGATGGCACTGGCTTTAAGGAATAGAAATTTCCTATGCTTAAGCCATAAGCCATTCTTAGAGAAGACAATGCCCAAATAGATATAGGAGTCAACTTGGTTGAGCATGTCCTTCCCATTTCATTTCATTTCATTTCATTTTATTCAGCACTGACTTTCGCCATGGCCAGACAAAAGCAAACATAAACATGCAACGTAATCATAAGAATAAACCATCAACACAAAAATAAACATATACATAGCACATTGCAATTACAAATCCAAGACCCTCAGCTCAATATTTAGAAACAGCTATAACCCCCCAACACATAATTTAATAACCGCTGTCTGGCCAGCTAACACTCGCCAATAGTTGCTAAACATAAAAAAAATCTGCTCCACAGATTGGTTAACAGTCTTACTCCAGCTAGTTGTCAAAATCAAGGTCCTGCATGTCAGTTAAGTCCTTCCTAGTTTGTTCCACTCCAGCCTGAACTAAGGTATTAACCCCAAACTGGACAGATGACTGGATTTTTGTCCGCATTTTAGCTGCCAAAAGCAGGAAAGTAGCAACAGAAGATGTTCAGACAGGGATAAATTAGTCAAGTAGATAAAAAGCTCCAAGGAGCCAGCCCTCTTATCCTCCAGCAGTGGAGCCAGCCAAGACGCTCTCAGATGGGCATAATAGGGACACCAAAACAGAATATGTTTCCCTGTTTCAATTTCTGCCAGGGAGCACAGACACTTGCGCTCCTCATAGGGCACTTTAGCAAATCTGCCCTCAACCACTGCAGACTGGATAAGCTCAAGTCGTAGTGTCACCTCACTATACGGAGCGTATAGTGTCACCTCAACTGTTTGTTAGCCAGAATGTCCAGGTAAGGTTCTCTACTAAACAGGACCTTGCTTAAAGCCAGGGTGGGTGCTACCTTCCACTCCCTAAGAACAGCAAGATCCTCCTGCATTGTCACGTCCCTGGACCGCTGTTCTATAATTCTCCTCATAGTAGGAATTGAATAACCCTAAAAGCATTGAAATGAGAAGCCCAGAAGGCGTAGCAATGCCACCAAGTGTCCTAGCCAGGGATAAACCCGGGCTTCCTCATGCCTCAACTTTTCCCCCAGATACAAGGCCGGTAGGGAGGGACCCAGAGGGGTATTCCAGGATCTTAAGCCAGTACTGCAAGAACACCATCCTACACTGGTGCTCGATCGAGGATGTACCCGTCTCTGCCCGAACAACCACACCAGGTGTACTGGTCCCCACCTTAAGAATCCTTCTAAGAAAAAAAATTTGTACCCATTCCAAAGCTAGACAGTCCAGGGTCGTGACTGATTCCAAGCCAAAGATTAGCATAGATATGACTTTGGCTTGGAAAGCCTTTAGCATTACTGAAATAGTATTTCATATGAGACATTATGAGCTTTCAGAAGAGCCTTTGCTGCAAACCTAGATACCCGGACTCTAGTATTAATATGTTGTACCTATGTGCCCCTTGGGGTAAAAAGAACGCCCAGGTACGAAAAAGCGTTAGTCACCTCAATAGTATACCCCCACACTACCCACTTGTGGGGACAAAATTTTCTTCCAGCTATCATGATCTTAGACTTATCTGCATTTATCTCCAGGCCATTAACAGTAGAGTACTCTATTAAACCCATAATGGCTGATCTAAGCCCTTTCAGTTTGAGCAAAAAGGACCAGGTCATCCGCATACTGGAGTGCGTGCAGTTGATAATCCTGAATTTTAGGCAGATGCGGGTTGCTACTCTTAACCACTGCTACCAAGTCCGCCATATACAGATTAAAAAGGAGGGGCACCAAGGGGAAACCCTGGCGTACGCCTCTGTTTATAGCAATTGCAGCACTCAGGGAGGTCGGAGTTCGGCCCCTTACTCTGGCCACATTGTTTTCATGAATTGCCTCTAAGATTGCCAGGAGAGTGGGATTTATACCATACCCTTTCAGTTTAATCCATAACCTCTTCCGAGGTATGGAATCGAAAGCCTTGGTATAATCTACAAAGGCCCTATATAACTTTCCAGATCTAATTCTAGTATACTTTGAGACCAAATGTGCCACAATAAAGGCACAGTCAGTTGTAGACCTATTGGCCCTAAAACCAAACTGTTCTTTATGTATTAATCCCTTACTTTCAGCCCACTCCCGAAGATGCTGGCAGACAATAGATGAAAAAAGCTTTCCCACTACTGGCAAAAGACTTGTAGGCCTATAGAAGCTCGGGTCTTTTCTATTCCCCTTCTTAAAAATAGGAACAATCCAGCTTATTCCCCATCTCCGTGGGACCGGCCCACCCTGAAAAACCTTAGTGAAAACCTGATCGAGGATTGCCACCCACCACTGTGGGGCCGCCTTCAGCACTTCAGCTGAAAGCCCATCCGGGCCAGGAGCCTTGTTATCCTTTAGGGCCATAATGTGTCCTTCCCAATATTCCAGGGGTAGGAGAACCTCTTCACTTTCCCCAGAACCATCACTTGGGATTTAAGTGGGTTGACTGTTAGTTCATTCATAAGATTATACTCCACAAGTAGTCCTAGTTGATATAAAAGACCTTTCCTTGTTTGGGCCACAAGGACCAGGTCATCAGCATATAGCAGAATATTAAGAGACCTATCCTGAATCTTTGCAGACTGAGCAGACTCTGAGGAATACTGGGGGTAAATCGCTAAGATAAAGATTGAACAGCAGGGGGGGGGCAGTACACCGCCTTGCCTGACTCCTCTCACAACACTGAACGATCGCTACAGCCTGCCCTCAGGACTCAATCTGACACAAGCTGAATTGTTCGAATGAACATAAATGAGCAAGGCAAGTAAATGTTCATTTATACCCCAGGCCAATAATTTCCTCCATAGCCTAGAGCGGGAGATGGAATCAAATGCTTTACTATAGTCAATAAAGGCTAAGAAAAGGGACCCTGATCGAATTATAGTATATTTGGAAAATAAGATGACACAGTACAAAGGCATTGTCCATAGTAGACATATTCTTCCGAAAGTCTGCCTGCTCTTGGGGTATTAGGTTCTGTTCACAGGCCCAGGTTTCAAGGTGTTTAAACAGGATCTTAGAATACAATTTCCCAATAATTGGGAGCAGACTTATGGGACGGTAGCAACATGGATCTGTGGGATTCCCCTTCTTGAAAACTGGGACAATTACTGAGGCACCCCAACCTCTAGGAACCTGTAGTGATTGACTGATACACGTGAAGTATTTAGCCAAAACATTAGCCCATCAGGTGGGGCAAGTACATAAAACTTTCGCAACAATGAAGTCTCCGCCCGGGGCCTTAATACGCTTCAGGGTACCAATTGCAGCTAACATCTCTGATGAATCAACCCTGAAGCCAGAAGGCATTTCCTTATGCAATTGCAATGAGGTAATCAGTTCAGAAATATCCATCTCCATTGCCTCAGTAACAACGCCAAAAAGGTTCTGGAAAAAAATAACCCACCTGTCCTCCTCTATTTGGGCTTGCCGCAAATCAGGAGGAGCAAATATTTTCTTATTAACCAAAGCCCAAAAGACCTTCGAATTCTTAGTTTGGGCAGCAACCTTGAGGCTAGTCCAGGTCCGCTTTATACACTCTAACTTCTTAACTGCAATGAGTGTTCTATATTTGCTTTTAGCCTCCCGTAATTGAAAGATAGATCTCTCTGATGGGACAGCTACCCATTTACGTTTTGCTTGTATCAAAGCCCGTTTCGCTGCCCTGCACTCGAGGTCAAACCACCTGGAGCCCCTAAATTTCCAAGATTTACTGGGGCTAGAGGAGAGTACCTGGGAGCCCAAAGCGGTAATTATTTTATTATAAAGCTGATCAAGGGCCCCAACAACTTGAATATCCTCCCTCAAGAATGTAAAATACAAGGAAGATATCTGGAGATCTCCTGACTGGCCAGGAGATTATGCACCTGGATACAAACATTAGTATTCCACTTAACACGGATCCTTTGACCCCCCGACTTAAAGAACTCTCGTCGGGCAGGGCAAATAACAGATTTATCAAAGCCATTGATTAAAACCGATAGGGCCCGATGGTCACTTTCTGCCTGTGAAATCAAGGCAAAATCTGTAAAATTTGCCCTTTGCAAAATACGAATAGTAATGTAGTCAATTATACTTCTCCCATTGAAATTAAGAAAGGAAAAATCCCCCTCTGGGTCTGATGGTCCAGACCCATTAAGCACCATTAAGTGATGGGATTGCAGCAACTCAGACATACACAAGCCTGCCTCGTTAACCTCCAGATCCCTAGATCTTCTATTTGACACCCAATCAAATCCATCTGCAAGCCAATTTGAGTCTAGGTCACAAAGGCCACCCAACCTGGCATTCCAGTCCCTCGTCATTACTAGAAGAGCATCAGGAAATTGCTCTTCCAGGTAATCAAGCAGGTCTTCCAGCAAGTTCCAAACTTCTGCATTATAATACCTGGACCTGGTGGGCAGAATATAAAGATTGACAAGTAACAAGGGGGGGCTACCCGGTGCATTCCACAAATCCATGAAGAAATTCCCACATGCCTGCGGAACAGTTTTAAAGAAACCTCCCAATAAGTTGGAAACAAAAAAAGCCAGACCCCCTGAACTCTCCCTCTGGAGTTGTCCTTAATCCCTGGTGAAAAATACCCCTGGAAACCCTGAATCGTAAGTACCTCATTCAGCCTCAACCATGTTTCCTGAACCAGGATCAGATCAAAATCTTTAAAAAAGGATTTAAGATCAGGCTCTGATCCCATAGCCTTACATCCAGAAATATTCCAGGAAAGCAGTTTTAAGGGTCTACCCTGACAGGGAATCATGGAAGAAAGACTGAGCCCAGCATTTGCCTCAGTTACGGAACAGAGGGTGGCACTCCGGCGCCGGTTAGGTGCATCCCTGGGCTCAGAAGGGGAACTCTTCCTATTACCCCGCCACCCTAGCTCCGCCTACAGAACCCCTATGTCAAACTGGAGGGGACTGTACGGGGGCTTACTTGAGGCAACAGAGGAGGCACTTGAGAAATAATCAAGCCCCCAGCAGGCATTGCAGCGCCCAGAAAGCCCCTCCAGGTGAGCAGGGCCCCACCCCATAGCCACAAGCCAAAGGTGCACGCCCGCGCCCAGCGGGCGGCAGCCCTTGGGCGGCGACAAAAGGGCGCTGGCCGTTGTGTGGCCGTTGTGCGGCCGGAGCGAGGACAGCGAGGGGCCACCCCCCTGACAGCACGCACACGACACCTGCAGGCCTGGACTCCCCCCGATACTGAGCAGGTAATACCTATGATGCCTCCCTATACCTCCCTCACCTCCTCGTCCTCTCTCACCTCCCTCCTTCTAGCCTCTCTCACGCACCCCCTCCTTCTCCCTCTCCCTTCACCAGCAGCCTTTCTCCAGCCAACCTACCCCTTATCCTCACCCACGCCCCTCCCCCCTCCCCACCCTCATCCCCCCTTACCCATTCCCCCTAGGCCTAAACCCGGCCGTTCCCCATCCCCCAACCTCATCTGCATCCCCTGCCTTCCCAAACACCAATTGCCTTTTTCCTGCTCCCTCTGGAACTGCCGCTCGTCCGTGGCTAAAGCTCCCTTCATCCACGATCTCTTCCTCTCTCGCCCCTTTCAACTCCTGGCTCTTACGGAAACCTGGATCACGCCCTCCAACTCTGTTACCCCGGCTGCTCTATCCTCCGGGGGCCTGTCGTTCTCTCACCGCCCCCGCCCTGAGGGCCTGGGTGGTGGTGTGGGCTTGCTCCTTGCTAAGCACTGCCAATTCAAAACCCTCTCCCCTCCCCCCTCCTCCTCCTTCCCTTCCTTTGAGGCCCACTCTGTGCGCTTATACTCCCCTCTACACCTTCGGGTTGCTGTCATCTACCGCCCCCCGGGTTCCCTCTCCTCTTTCCTCCCGGACTTTGAATCCTGGCTCACCTTCTTCCTCTCCGATGATATCCCCACTCTTATCCTTGGTGATTTCAACATTCACGTTGACACGCCCTCCGCCCCCTCTGTTTCCCGCTTTCTCTCTCTCGCTTCCTCCTTTAATCTCCGACTCTGGACCGACTCCCCCACTCATACTGACGGCCATTCCCTCGACCTCGTCTTCACTCGAAACTGTTCTCTAACTGACCTCTCCTTTGACCCCTTCCCTAGTTCTGATCACTTCCTCGGCTCCTTCAGCCTTTCCCACCGACCCCCCTCCGCCTCCCCCTCTATGCGCCCCTTCCGCAATATGCAGGCCCTTACTCCCTCGGAGTTTGCCGCACATCTTTCCCCCCTTCTCCCCCCCGTTTTCGCCTCCTCCTCCCCTGACTCTGCTGTCTCTGCTCTCAACGCTTCTCTCTCCTCGACCCTTGACTCTCTTGCCCCCCCCTCTGCTCGCCCCGTCCGCCCCCTCGACCCCCGCCCCTGGCTTACCCCTGCCATCCGCTACCTCCGCTCCTGCGCCCGGGCTGCCGAACGCCTCTGGCGCAAATCCCGCTCCCTCCCTGACTTCCTCCATTACAAATTCTCCCTCTCCTCCCTCTCCTCGGCTATCTCCCTAGCTAGGCAGCGCTATTATGCCTCTAGGATCGAATCTTTCTCCCGCGACCCTCGCCGCCTTTTCTCTACTTTCGACTCCCTTCTCAAACCCCCCTGCCCTCCCCCGCCCTCTTCCCTTGCTGCTCGGGATCTTGCGTCGTTCTTCACCTCCAAGATTGACAAGATCCGTCGGGATATTGCCTCCCGCCCCCCTCCGCCCCCCGCTCCCCTCCCGCCCCCTCCCCCGCCCCCCTCCCTCCTCGCATCCTTCCCTCCTGCCTCTCTCCAGGAAATCTCTGCTCTTCTCTCTTCATCCAACCCCTCCACCTGCCCCCTTGACCCGATCCCCTCCCGCCTCCTGACCTCTATTGCTCCCACTGTCGCTCCCCCCCTTCTGCATGTTGTCAATCTCTCCCTTTCCACAGGCTCCTTCCCCTCTGCCTTCAAACATGCCACTGTCTCCCCCATCCTCAAAAAGCCTACCCTGGACCCTTTCGATCCCTCTAGTTACCGGCCGGTCTCCCTCCTTCCCTTTGCTTCGAAGCTCCTGGAACGTGTCGTCTACTCCCGCTGCCTGAACCTCCTCTCTGCCAACTCCTCCCTCGACCCTCTCCAGTCCGGCTTCCGCCCCCTCCACTCTACTGAAACTGCCCTGGCCAAGATCACCAATGATCTACTTGTCGCTAAATCGAAGCGCCACTACTCCGTTCTTGTCCTCCTTGACCTCTCTGCCGCCTTTGACACTGTCGACCACTCGCTCCTCTTGGACTCCCTTTACTCTTTGGGCTTCCGTGGCTCTGTCTTTGACTGGTTCTCCTCCTACCTCTCTGACCGCTCCTTTAATGTCTCCCTCCCCGAGTCGACCTCCCCCTCCCTTCCCCTCTCGGTTGGGGTTCCCCAAGGTTCTGTCCTTGGCCCTCTCCTCTTCTCTATCTACACCCGGTCCCTTGGTGAAATTATTGCCTCCCACGGGTTCCAATACCATCTCTATGCTGATGACACCCAACTCTATCTCTCTACCCCCTCTCTCTCCTCCTCTGTCCGCTCACGCCTCGTCGACTGCCTCTCTGATATCTCCGCCTGGATGTCCCGACGCCAACTCAAACTGAACATGGCCAAGACTGAACTCCTCATTTTTCCTCCATCCCCCTCCTCTCCCTCTGACCTGACCATCTGCATTGATGGGGTCACCATCCGTCCTGTTCTCCGTGCCCGCAGCTTGGGCTTCATTTTTGACACGCACCTCTCCTTTAAACCTTACATTGACTCTGTGGCCAAATCCTGCCGATTCGCTCTCCTCAACATTGCCCGCATACGCCCCTTTCTATCTGTCTCCTCGGCCAAAATCCTTGTTCATGCCATGGTTATCTCTCGCCTCGACTACTGCAACCTCCTCCTTGCTGGCCTCCCTCGCTCCCACCTGTCCCCCCTTGTGGCGATCCAAAACTCTGCCGCCAAGGTCATTCACTCTGCCCGTCGCTTCGACCATGTGACGCCTCTCCTCCTCTCCCTTCACTGGCTCCCCCTTCCTGAACGTATCCTGTTCAAACTCCTGGTTTTCACGTTCAAATCGCTCCATGACCAAGCTCCCCCTTACCTCTCGGACCTAATCGCCCTACGCGCTCCTGCGCGCGCTCTCCGCTCTTCCGCTGTCCCCTCCCTCGCTCTCCCTCGCTTCTCCTGCTCGCCCAACCGCCTTCGTCCCTTCTCCCTCGCTGCCCCGCATGCCTGGAACTCCCTCCCTGCCGACGTCCGCCTCGCCTCCTCCCTCCGCTCCTTCAAATCCCTCCTCAAGACCCACCTTTTCCATGCTGCCTTTCCCAATGCCCTCTAGTCTTTCCCCTTGCTCTTACTGTCAGCCCTCCTCTGCTGACTGCTGCTACCGACCACCTTGTAACCAAGCCAAGTACACGCACCTGAGACTTCGCATCCGCCTGAATGTTTGTTTGTCTTCTCCCATGTCTCTCCCGCTGTCCCCTCTCCTTGTCTCCCCCTCCTTGTCTTTTAGATTGTAAGCCACAGGTAGGGACCGCAGCTGATTATATGTTCTGTACAGCGCCAGGTTGTTACTGGCGCTTTATAAATGTTTATTAATAATAATAATAATAATAATAATAATCAAGCAGGGCCACTTGCTGTAGGGAACACTTGCCACCGGCTGGTTGACTCTGCCGTTGGGGGCTCTCCACTAACAGGGGTCCAGAGGGTAATACTACTGATCGGGGGAGATCTAAACTCTGGCACCGCATTTTGGTAATGATCTTCTCTGAAGTAGGCAATACACTGCTATCCTCCAGACAGGCTTGGGTCGATACAACAGGGACAGTTGTACCCAAGGCAGAGCAATCTGCAGAACTAATTATCGAAGAGGTCCCTAACCTGGGCCCCAGCTGGCACTCAGAAAATTGACCCTCTGCCGTAACATTCAGCACTTTAGGAGGTGGGCAAGAGGACTCTACTCTAACTAGACCCAAATCCTGCTGCAGAACAGATTGAAAATCAGCAGGAGGGTGAGTAGAGGAATATAGAGTCGACAAAGCGCCTTCTCTATTAGAGTCACCTAGCAGAGAAGGTTCAGTCAACACAGGGAAAGAATGGCACTTCCCAGGTTCAATAGATATTGGAGCCTCAGTAATCCCAGAAAAAGCAGACGAGGGCTTAGGGTACTCACAGGATAGCGTTACACTAATGGGGGCCTGGCTGCCAAAGTTGGAGAGAGCATTGGTGTCCATAGCCTCTTTCTGCTGCGGCTTGGAATACTTCAAAATCAAGGGAGTAGCTGTCCCAGATACTCTGGGGCCCAAGGCTAGACAGACTAGAAAACTGGCTCTACAGTCTCCAAATCTCTCCTCTCAGTCAGCTGCCAATAGCTAAATACCCTATCAATTGAAATGCCCTTGGATAATAGGTATTTCCACGCCAGAAATAATTTGGAGACCCATCGATTTGACTGGAAGAGAACTCTGAGACTCACCCCCTTCCTAGAGTAACGCAAAGTACGAACAGAATCTATATCAATAGTGTCTACCACAGTCAAACAAACAGGCCAAATGAGTACATACATCATCAAGGAATTCCCAGAAGGGGAGGATACCTGAGGGCAGGGGTTTAACCCTGAGCCAAATGGCCTCTTCCTTCAGCTGTAGAGTCCTAGAACTTTTAGCAGCAAAAGCAGGGCGAACACTTGCTCAATTGAAGGTGGTCCTATTTGGGGGGTGCGTGGAGGTAGTCAATAAATCAGCCTGGCAATTTGAAAAATCCCCATACAACCCTCCACCCTCCTGGAAAGAATCCAGCTTTTAGTTAATAATTCATTCAACTTTGATCTAATCCACAGCAAGGAGTCACTCATGTCCAACACATGACCAAACAGCAAGGAAATAGTTTGGGCAATAAGATGACACTGGGCACGAGGGGAGTTGCCCATAGATAGATCATCCTGCAGCCTTGCAGCCTGCACAGGGCGAGAGGCACGCTCCTCCTGACTGGCCCCAAAGGGAAGATGTGAAAATAAAAGGGGTCGGGAGGCAGCATTCCTCCGCCATATAATTTCCTCAGTAGTGGGGCTCTGCAGCAAACAAGATGGTATACTTACTGCAGTAGAGGCATTTGAGACGACATCTAGCTTTAGTAATTTCTGGCTAGGTGACCCCCAAAGCACCAGAGAGTCACAGGAGCGGTGCTGTTTCTTATGCACTGCAATCAGAAAAAAAACCAAAGTAAAATCACAGACAACCCCCAGAAGTCAGACAACAGCGTTACGGCCTAACATGGCCAGCGCCTAAGGACATGTGCACAAGGACGCGCCCTTGCATGCACAGTCCCTTAGGCGCACACACCTGCAGTGCACATGCCGCAGGCAGTGTTCATCTTAAAGCTCCACAGAGGGGGCGTGGGTTCATCCAATCAGGGGGGGCACAGGCACCGGGCGACAACACACCAATGGGGCCTGCCCCCCGGATAGCTCTCCCCAAGTTAGTTCCTCATAAACTCCTCACACACGCCGCAGGCAGTGTTCATCTTAAAGCTCCACAGAGTGGGCGTGGGTCACCAGCATCCAATCAGGTATGCAGTCCTCCAGAGATCCCTCAATGAGTCCCAGCTGCGCAGATTTGTTCGCCCGATCAGGGGTGGCACAGACTCCGGGCCAGTACACACCAATGGGGCCTGCTCCCCGGATAGCTCTCCCAAAGTTGGTCCCTCATAAACTCCTCCAGTTATTCCTTTTTGTTTTAGCTGGTCCCTTAAATTTTGTGCCAGGTGCCATTTAGAAAGGGCACACAGGTCGATAGGGGAGTATAGCGAGTCTTCCTTAGTTCCTTTAATTTTTCTTAGAACTTGTTTCTAATTTTTCCAGACTTCTCCTGCCAATTCTCACTTGGTTCTTGCAGACGAGATGAGAATCAGCTGGATTCTGGCCGAGAAATCTGAGAAATCTCAAGAAAAAAAAATACCCGATGCTGATGGGCTGGGCGGGAGGAAGAAGGAAGCCATGCTGTTCTCTGCCCAGCTTTCTTACTTAAGAGGCTGGTAGCTGCCTCAGTTGGGAAAACTTCCCAAATGTACATTCTCACTCAGGGTACTTTCAGACATGATGCTAACCACCCTTTAACCACCCTTGGTGGTTATTTATGCATGCATTTATGCATGTTGCAGGACTGTATTGGTGCCCTATGCAGCCCTGCAACATGCATAAATAATCACCAAGGGTGGTTAAAAGGGTGGTTAGCGTCATGTCTGAAAGTATCCTCAGGGTGTTTTCAGACGTGACAAGATCACAGTGAACCACGCTGAATACCTACATGTGGTCACTGTGCCCTGCACATCTGTTCGGTGACTGCCAGATGTTCGCCACACTGAATACCCTCATGGGGTCAATTTCAACCACGCTTCCCGGGCTCCCGGCACAAATGTGGTGAAAGAGATTCCAGGTGGGCATCAATAAAAAGTAACGTCTGGTCGGCTATCACTGCCCAGAATCCCCGGCGGGATTCCGGGCCTTGGTGAACTTGGCCAGACGCTGCGGCGGCATTGGCCTCGCCGCCCGCCCGTCTCCCCAGAGGGCAGGTGGCGAGGCAGCGTGGAGGGGGTGGGGCTGTGCGGCCGCATGTTGCAGCGCATGGCCCCGCCCCCTCCCTGATTCCCCGGCACGTCTGTTTGCCATCCCTGGGTGATCCCAGCGGGGAATCTCTGGGTTGTTTTCGGGATGGGGCGAAGCCGCCCTGTCACGTCTGAAAATACCCTCAGTAACATGAGAAACTGAGAACCGAGTTTCAGTCCTACTTTGGAGACGTCATTCCAGAAACTGCTTACTCTGGTATATTTATTTATTATAATTTATATTCTACCCTTTCCTGTAGGCTTAGTGAGGCTTCCAATTATATATACAGGAAAGGGTAGGATATAAATTAAAATAAATAAATATACAAGACTAAAAAGTTTCTGGATTGAGGTCTCTGAGAAAAGTGTGTATGTGTGTGTGTGTGTGTGTGTGTATATATATATATATATATATTAGGGATGGACAAACGCGGTTCGGAGTTCAGACCAAAGTCGACCAATTCGGTCGACCGGACTGAACTTCTGAACTTAACTCGATTTTCAAACCGAACCAAACGAATTTCCAAACTCGGCTCTGTTTGCCCATCCCTAAAAGATAATATTCCATTTAGTTCAATGGGGTGTGAATTTCTGAACTTTGTTCGGAAGTTCAGAGTTCGGACTGAACTCGAATAGTTCGGTCGACCGAACCAAATTTCAAAACCAAATAAAAACCCATTAAAACCATCCCCATTCCAGCCTTCTAAACCCTATCTGCACCTGCTAAATGCCCAGTCAATTTAAAAGGTCTTATATCACCTTTTGTAGATGCTTAGGCTCTTCCAAACCTCCAGGGAAAGGGAATTCCAAAGTTGTGGGTCAGCCACTGAGAGTACCTCTCTACATGACTGAATTATCTGGACGTGTTTTAGTGATGGCATTTGCAAGAGGACACTCCTGGCTGACCTGAGGGGAGCATGAGGAGATATGGAGGGAAGGAAGTCTCTTAGATGTGCAGGGCCCAATTGATTTAAGGCCTTTATAGGTCAAAACCAGCACCTTGAATTTTGTCCGGAACGCTAATGGCAGCTAGTGCAGACTTTGGAGCACTGGTGTAATATGGCCAGGAGGCCACCCTCATCAGAAGGCATTCTGCACTAGCTGCAGTCTCCGAACAGTCTTCAAAGGCAGCTCCACATAGAGCTCATTGCAGTAGTCTAGCCTTGAAGTTACAAAAGCACGGAGGTCTGATGGTGGCCAGGTTTGAATCAGATAGAAAAGGTCGCAGCCTTATCACTAGATGGAGCTAGTAGAAAGTACTCTTGGCCACCGCTGTAACCCGACATTCCAGGTGCAGCAAGTGATACAGGAGCACCCCGAGGCTGTGAACCTGAGTGACCAGCGAAGGCTGCTGGATTCCCCCACCCCCCAATTAACGGGTGTTTACATCTCACCCCCAGGTCATAGAATCGACCATCCATCATCACTTCAGTCTTGTCTGGATTCAGCTTCAACTGGCTCACTTCCATTCTCTTCCCAATGTCAGCCAAGCACTGAGATTGCAGGACCCAGATAAAGACAGAGCTGGGTATCATCATCACACTGATGGGACCACACCCCAAATCTACATAGGATCATGCCTAGCAGCCTTAAATATACATTGAATAGGAGGGGAGATGGAATAGAAGCCTTTAGGACCCCACAGGGGCGGTCACATTGGGACAATGAGCAATTGCCGATCACCACCTGCAAGAACCTCCCCAACAGGAAAGAGCAGAACCACTGAAAAGCAGCCCCACGCACCCATGCTAAATCCCACAGTCACCTCAAGAAAACCTCATGATTCACTCTCTCAAAGGCTGTCAAAAAGTCTAACAGGAGCCACAGGGTACTATTGCCCCTGTCGATCTCCAGGTAATGATCAGGGCCACAAGTGCAGTTTCAGTACCATACCCAGAATGAAAGCCAGACTGTCACGAGTCTGGGAATACAATAGTGTCAAGATGCACCTGAAATGGCTGAATGACTACCTGTTCAATTATCTTTCCAATAATTATCTAAACCAATTATTAGAGATAGGACGATAACTGGACAGAGTGTCAGCATCAAGTAATGGTTTCCTGAGTAGGGGATGGACAACTGCAGTCTTAGGCCATTTTCACATAGGCCGCGATGGGTGGGTGGGTGGGTAGAAGCGGCGGTGGGTGTACGGTGTGTGGGTAGCCATTCCCATGGGTGCACACCCACCTCCACCCATCTCCACCCACAGACCAACTGCTATTCTGGTAAATTGCTCCGTGGGTGTGCGGTGAGCGGAGGTGGGTGGAGATGGGTGGAACGTGAGAGTACGTGCGCACCCCTGCCCGCAGCGTTTGCATAGGTGCCTTCCCCCCATAAACGTGGGGGGGGGGCATACATGTGAAAATGCCCTTAAGGACAGCCAGCACCCTGCCTTCCATAAAGGAGGCATTGATAATCTCAGACAGCAAAGGCCCCAATGTCTTCCGAATGGCTTTCACCAGTCAGTAGGATCACAGATCTAGTCACCCTCATTACCCCCAGCACACTCTCCAAATTGGTGGGGGATCCCAACTGAAACTGATTCAAATATAATATTGAGCTGGAATATAAAGAGAACAAGAATTTTAGTAATTGCTGCAGAAAGGTCAGCCTCCTCCTCCTCCTCCCCTGACTCTGCCGTCTCGACTTTCAATGCCTCTCTCTCCTCCACCCTTGACTCCCTTGCCCCCCTCTTCTCCCACCCTGCCTGCTCCTACAACCCTCATCCTTGGCTTACCCCCAGTATCCACAACCTCCACTCCTTGCACCCATGCTGCTGAACACCTCTGGTGCAAATCTCACTCTCATGCTGACTTCCTTCAATTCAAATTCTCTCTTTCCTCCCTTCTATTATCTCCCTCGCTAGTCAACATTATTACACCTCCTGCATTGAATCGTGTTTTTGGGAACCTCACCGCTTGTTCTCCACCTTTGACTCCCTTCTCAAGCCCCCCTGTCCTCCTCCTCCCTCTTCCCTTTCTGCTCAGGATCTTGCTTCCTTCTTCACCTCCAAGGTAGACAAAATCCGCCTTGACATTGCTTCCCTCTCCTCTCCTCTTCCTACTCCCTCCCCTCTCCCTCCTCCCTCTCCTGTCCTCCTTCCCTCCTGCCTCCCTTGAGGAAATCTCCTCCCTGGTCTCATCCTCCAACCATTCCACTTGACTCCTTGACCTCATCCCCTCCCACCTCCTGACCTCCCTTGCTTCCACTGTCGCCCCTTCACATCATCAATCTCTCCCCCTCTACTGGCTCTTTCCCCTCCATCTTCAAGCACACCACGGTCTCCCATATCCTCAAAAAGTCCACTCTTGACCCCTCTGACCCTTCTAGCTACCATCCTTTCTCATGCCTTCCTTTTGCTTCCAAGCTTCTTGAATGTGTTGTCTACTCCTGCTGCCTCGACTTCCTCTCCGCCAACTCTTCCCTTGACCTCCTCCAATCTGGCTTCTGCCCCCTTCATGCTACTGAAACTGCTCTTGCTAAGATCACCAAAAATCTTCTTGTGGCTAAATCTAATAATCTCTACTCTATTCTTATTCTCCTTGACCTCTCTGCTGCCTTCAATACTGTTGACCACTCACTCTTGCTGGACTTGCTTCACTCCCTTGGCTTCCATGGCTCTGTCCTTGATTGGTTCTCCTTGTACCTCTCTGATCTCTGCTTCAGTGTGTTTCTTGCCAACTCCACCTCCTCTTCCCTTCACCTCTCGGTTGGTGTTCTCCAAGGCTCTGTCCTTCGCCCTGTCCCTAGGCAAACTCATTGCCTCCCATGGCTTCCATTATCACCTCTACGCTGATAACACTCAACTCTATGGGTGTTTTTAGATGTGCAGCGGGGATCAGGCGCGGGAGCGGCGAAACAGCCGCGGCGCTGTTTTACACGAACCGGAAGTGGAAGTTGTGCGCGTGATCAGCGGCCACACATTCTTTGCCGACCACGATTGAACCGGCCTGATTTCTCTGGGGGGACATACGCGGCCGGAAAAGAATGCGCGGCCGCCAATCACGCGCACAACTTCCACTTTCGGTTCATGTAAAACAGCACCGCGGCTGTTTCGCCACTCCCACGCCTGATCCCAGTGCACGTCTAAAAACGGCCTATCTCTCTACTCCCTCTCTCTCTTCATCTGTTCAAGTTCTTCATCTGTTCAAGTTCACCTCATCAGCTGTCTCTGTGGTATATCTACCACAAATTCTGTCCCTTCCCCCTCCATAACATTGCTAAGATTTTCCCTTTTCTCTGTCTCCTCTGACACAACCCTTGTTCACATCCTGGTCATCTCTTGTCTTGATTACTGTAACCTCCTTCTCACTGGCATCCCCTGGTCTCACATTTCTCCCATAATCTCCGTCCAAAACTCTGCTGCCAGGGACATCCAACTTGCCCATCGCTTTGACCACGTGCAGCAGCTCCTCTCTTCACTGGCTCCCCCTTCCTAAACAAATCCTGCACAAGCTCCTAGTCTTCACCTATAAAGCTCCTTACAACCTTGCTTCCCCCCTACCTCTCTGTGCTAAGTAATTTTCCTCCATACTCCAGTTCGTGAACTCCGCTCCTCCTCTCTTCCCCTCTCTTTCCCTCCCATGCCTGTCTGCTCCCCTAACTGCCTTCGTCTCTTCTCCATAGTTGCCCCCCGTGCGTGGAACTCCCTCCCTGCCCACATCCACTTTGCCCCCTCCATTCGTACCTTCAGATCCTTCCTCAAGACCCACCACTTCTGCTCTGCCCTCCCTGACTCCTCACTCCCCTTTCCTAACTGCTACTGATACCCTCCATCCAGTGCAATCTGTTACCTGAGGTCTGTGTACTCATATCCTCACCACATGGACCAGCCAGCCATTGTTCTCGATGTAGCCAAGCGCCTGCACCTAAGACCTTGCATCTGTGTGAATGTTAAACCCCTTATCTCTCCCCCTGTTCCCCTTCCTTCATCTCCCCCCTCCCTGTCTCTCAGATTGTAAGCCCTAGGGCAGGGATCGTGTCTATTCTATTACTTTGTAAAGTGCCAGGCACATTGCTAGCGCTATATAAATGCTTGCTGCTAATAATAATAATAATAATAATAATTAATAAGCTGTGGTAGTCACAGGAAAGAGAAAACACCCTGTATTGGGAAGCACAGAATCAGGGTTCTCTTTATCTTCCATTTAAGGGTCTAGATGGGAATCTGCAGTGAGTGGGGATAGGAGGCCTAGGGAATTAGGCCAAGGAGAAAGGAACTTTTTCCTCTTGGGGACCACTTTGAAAATTAGTATAATCTCTGGAAGGTTGCATAAGAGATGAAGGATGATGAGACCTGCGGGGCAAATTCAGGACAAAAGAAGGGAGGGAAAAGACCCGATTATGCTCTGACCCACAGACCCACTCCCCAGCTCACGTGATTCTCGCATCTCCCCTCCCTTCAGCATTTCTAGGTGGGGGGGACAAATTTGTGGACAAGATCAAGGAATAAAAACTGGCCATGGGATGTATGTGACCTACAGACCAAGGGCTCCCTATCCCTGCTCTAAGAAATAAACATGGTGGTAGACAGTGCAAGAACCTGAGACTCTTTGGAGAATTGTTGACAGTAGCTGTCAGACAGATTTACTTCTGATCCTTACAGTAACATGTATGGAAACATTTCTCTCTTGAGAAATGAACACTTTGCACCCTTGTCTTAAATAGCTCACAAAGCAGCCAAGTCACATTCTTCTACTTACATGTTTTTCACATCCATCCATCTTCAGGGCATGACAGTAATAGACAGCTCTTTGACAACTGGATTTTGTCATTGAACATCACCATATGCCAGGGTTTAAAGTGTGTGTGAGAATTTGAAGGAGCTGACAGAAGAAGCAGACACCTTTGCCCTAAGAAAATAAGCAGGATTGAGTTAGATTTCCAAAATTGATAAGTGGTTTACAATTAAACATATTCCCATAATGCTTTTAATGATTTACTGTCTTCATCTATTTCATACTCACAACAACCCTGTGAGCTAGGTGGTTGTTCCCATTTCACTTATGGGGAACTGAGTGTGAAAGCTATTGCACTGGCTGCCTATTGTCTTCAAGGTGCTGATTTTAACCTATAAAGTCCTAAATGATCTGTGTCCTGCTTATCTGAAAGATTACCTCACCCCCTGGGTGGCCTCTGCAGTCATCTGGGAGTGCCCTCCTGGGTGGGTCCCACATTTTTGGCGGGTCCGTACAGGCAGGAGAGTGTTCTCGGCAGCTGTACTGTTGCTCTGGAATGCCCTCCTGCTGGAGATCCAACTCAGCTGAAATCTCCTTGCCTTCCAGCGAAGTTGCAAAACCTGGCCCTTCCACCAGGTGTTTGGCGGAGTGTGGGGTGTGGTGGGTTAAGGGTTTAGATCGGGGTTTTTTTATACGAACCGCTGTGAATTGTTATGCTTGGTTTTATTGTTGTTATTAATGTACTTATATTGCTGCTGTTTATTTTTGTATTTTGATTTTATTGTGAGCCACCTCGAGTCGCCTTGTGCGAGAGGGGCGATTTTAGAAATAATTGAAAATAAAAATAAATAAAGAGTGACTTGCCCCAAGGCTACCTTGTGAGGTCATGACTATGAGGATTTGTACCATGTTCTCCCAGATCAAAATCCAACACCTTAGGCTATCCTGGCTCTTCATTGTTCTCATTCAGGAGCACTAAAGAAAGCTGACCACTTCTGAAAATCTTGCCTGTTCATTCCAGTTCATAAATGAGAGCTCTTGAGAGCTGAGCTGTTTTGAAAATCCAACCTATGATCCTCTGTAAGTTGCCTCAATTTTTAAATGATGTGTTTTTTCAGTAGAAAAAATATTTAAAGACACTGCACATCTGATTATGAGTCTCACAGTGGCTAGAGACAAGAGAACCAAAATTCAGCTCCAGGAGCAGGACAAATAGAAGACATTTCATTTCCAGAAGGTAAGTTGTAGCTACGGGCCTGGGATGTGAGTAGAAACAGATTTCATGCAGCAAAGAGTAGTTGTCTTGGTGTGAAGTATTACCCAAGTATGGGTTTATGTTGCTTGTGGTGGTAGGTTGACTCCATATGGATTTAATCTCACTGTGAGGCATAATTTGCAGGTGTATCAAATGTTAATATGTTACCATATCAATGAAGAATTCAACACCACAAATTCTACATGAGATAGCTCTGAGATCTCTCCCATTTATTCCTAATTTTGCTTCTTTGCTGATTTTAATCTGCCTCAGATTTCAACACCTCATCAAAAAGCCTGTCGTCATGCAAGTTAATATCATTGTATTTGTCAGTTGAAACTAAAGAGCAATGATGGATCAGGATTAGATCACCAGTCTGACCAAAGCCAGATGCTAATAGTTGACTTGTATATCCAATTGACTCCCAGGCAGGGGCTTCATTGTGAGGGAGGTAACATCATTACACACCAGTCCTAACTACTGCTTTAAAAAAAAACAAAAAAAAAAACCCATAGCCTTACTTTGCAAATTTCAATTACTTTGCAATTGTGAACCATTTCTGCCTGTTATCTTCCATCTCTCTTTGCAACTTATATGCTCTCCTATAATTGCTGAGTGCTTTACAATCTTTAATGTAATTACCCCGTACAACATCCCTTTGATGTAGGGAAGTATTACTAAGGAACAGAGAGGCTAAGGTCATGCAGGTTGTCTGTAACCGAATAGGGAATTTAATGCTGGTTTACCGAGTCCCAGTCTAGTGCCCTAACTCCTGGACTATTCTTCTTGACTGTAAGAAGGACAAATAGGATGTGGTGAATAGGACACTGTAGGAGACCTTGTTCTGTTCCCTGATGTGATAGAGAAGCTGGTCATCTGACTACTTCCCTGTTCTGTGCCTCCTTTGAGTACTAGAAAGTAGAAACCAAGGAAGTGGAGGGGATCAAGGAAGGAATAGTTATCAGGGCCGAAGGCAGCAGAAAGGTCAGGCAGGACAATGATAGGTTAGAATTTCTTGAAATAGGTCAGCATGGTCAAAGCTGAGTCCCAACCCAAAGTACTGCATACAAAAGTCCTCATTTGGCCAAGATCCAGTTCTGGTCACCTCATCTCAAAAAAGACATAGTGGAACTGGAAAAGGTGTAGAGAAGGGCAACAAAAATGATCCAAGGCACAGAGTGGCTTCCATGTGAGGAAAGACTCAATAGGTTAGAGTGCTTCAGCTTGGAGAAGAGACAACTGAGAGGGGACATGATAGACATTTACAAGATCGTGAAAGGTATGGAACAGGTAAATAGGGAAAAGAGGGTTGGGACTGGCTATAGGAGAGTGTGGTGGACAGACTCTAAAAAGCCTTCTCGCCCAAGTCAAAAGGGGTTTAAGGCTGAGCACCTGCTTTACATGGTAGTGGGCCAGCTAATTTCCCAGAGAAGGGTGCAGGATATCCTCAGGGAAGATTGCACCCAGGCCATTGCCACAGAAACCTTGATCCCCAGTATAATTCGGGCCCCTTCATGTTAAGAATAATAAGAGCACTTAAATGCTTCTCCAATCATGAGTTACTACACAATTCAAGTTTAGTGAAATCAGATTTTGTTGCACTCAGTCCCTCTGTGCATTCTACACTTAGTGTAAAAACAAGCATGACTATAAACCATTCTGGCGTGTGGGTCACTGTCACATTTGTTGTCTGGCCACCAGATGTTTCCCGAAACTAACTCCGAGTATGTTGGGGGCTAGACTGGGGTCGCCACCTCGATAAATAGCTGAGACCACCACCTGGGCTACCACCCACTCTCTTGGGGCAAAGCGTGTTAGCACGTCTGTTCCCAACAGCCCGGATCAGGTTCGACATGACCAGCCACAATGGCAGCTTTCATAGGCCACCATGGTTGCCAGTCATTGCATAGCACTGGGTGCAGTGTGGGATCGGCCACACATTCATGCATCTCCCCAGGCCTGACTGCACAAACATTTGTTCCATGGCCTGACCTGGTCTGGACCATGTCTGCAGAGGCTTCCTAACACGAACTGGGCTGGGTTGCCATCGCAGCACTGTCACGTTTGTTTTTACCCTTAGAAATGATATGAGGTAACGTAAACCAAGGGGAGGCAATCTGACAAAACATTTTTAAAAAAGCAATAATTTATTAAATAATTCCCTCCTTAGCACTCCAAAGAAAGTTCAGTCTGAAGGGCCAAAAAAAAAATGAAGGTTAAAAGAAGTTGTTTAAAGTGTTTGTTTACCAAGACTTTACGTAATTCTGTAAGCATTCTTTCAGATGTAGAAGAAAAACGTGGAAAGTACTGTTCAGTACAAGGGAGGAAACTTTTCCCTCCCTTAGGTAACTTTGAAAATTAGTATGAGCTCCGTAGGCTGGATAGAAGTAAGAGGCACAGATTTGGGGAATGGTGGGTGGGTGGGAGGGCTCAGATCATGGGTCATCTCCTATCACTGAGTTCATGTCCTTATCTGCACTCTCTCCTCTTGAGCTTAGTCTTTCAGTGTTTGGGGTAGGTGCTGGATCCATGGGCCAAATGCAGGGGGTGGGGGTGGGATAGCCATGGAGTGGATTTGGCATAGGAGCCAGAATTCCACTCCCTGTGCTATGGAGTAGTTTCTGCAGCGTTTTTGTGACATTTGTTCTATTGTGGTAACTCAGTGGCAAAACAGTTTAGATATTGCTATGAATCCAGAAAAAACATCTCAAACGACTACCCATGGTCTTTTTTGAATGGCTAAAGTACCCTCAGTCTATCTGCTGCCAAAATACTCCCAAGGACTGTGATATTCTGGTAACATTTTCTATAAACACTTTATCATCTTTATTATAATTAATTAGCTCATTTGGTTCAAAATGTGGTCTTACCTATATTCAGGAAATCAACTTTAGTGGAGTTCATGACCACTCCCCCACCAAAAGGTCACTCTCACAGACATACTACCTTGAGTGCTATCAAGATTTTGAGATTACTGATACCATATTAGACAGTAAATTGTCTGCTAAGAATCCAAACAATGCACCAAACAAAAGTCAAAGCTATAAGGTGAGCACAATAGAATGGTTTATAATACATGTTTTATACACACGGTCATTGCCAATGCACCGAAGGAGACAGGACACAAGTGCTGGGTTTTAATGGCTGCACTCTTTATTCAAATCAGATCATAATTAACATTGGGTGGGGGCAAATTGCCTAGTGTGATGCGGGTCCAGTACTTGAACTTGACATTGCAACAGTAACCCACACAAACCAGGGGTGACTTCGATGTACCCTCGAATGACCACCCCAACCGTGAACATCATGTCTGTCCCTCTCCATGGCCCCAGGTGAGAGGGCCCCAAACATTTGAACGCGAGTAAGAATAAGGTGCCTACAGACGGGGAACCATACTCATCCCTACCGCCCTCGCTCAACACTTTTCCCAGGGAGGCTTGCCATACCTTGCTTTCCAGCAGATGGGTCTCCCCATCTCTTAAGGAGATGACTCTTACTTCCAATGAATCTAACCTATTCTAACTTAAAGTACTGGACCCTTGTTAGAGTGTGACAATGATGAGTGAGCACAACAACAGCCTCTTTCTAGGGGATAATCAATTAGCCAAATAACTGCACTGCGAGGAAGGTGAAAAACGAGAACCCGCATTCAAGCCTGATCAGAGTTCCCACAAAAATTCCTTCCTGATCCCGACTGGCGACAGGTAAGGACCCACAGTGCAGAGGGAGGGTTGGGTGGCTCATTGCAGCTCCAGACCACAAGTGGGGCTGGAGCTGTGATCCCTCTCTGCTCGTGAGCCCTGCCCATTTGAGCGGGGCCCACGTGCCTCAAAATGGCCTATCCCTGCCGACTGGGGTTGCCAGGCAACCCTGGCCGGGTTCTCCAAGTGAGTGCTCTGCCGCTTTTCCCCCCTCAGGGACTGATGCAGCCCCGCGGCGGGAAATACTCCCAGCTGCCCTGCCCTCTTACTAGGCAGGCGTGGCAAGGAACCTCTTGCCCGCTACCCCCCCATTCCTGGGGTGAGCGGGCAGAGGCAATTATATGGTCTGTCTGTACCCAAGGACTCAGTAGAGAGTTAAGAGGAAGAAAATGAATGAAATTAACCCTGGTACATAGGGTAAAAACAAATGCAACAATAGACCACATTAGCCTGAAAGTCACCTGCCCATCAGTTCAATGGATGTCAGATGTTCACCCATTTCTGCTTCTGTGGGGGCTAGCTACTACAAGATGAGTCAGCCAGACAAGACCACTCATAGAAGTGGCAGGAGGTGACATCCAGATATAGGTCTTATAGAATTTCTGGTCTAAAACCTACATGATGGTTCTGGGAGCCTTTCCCCAACCAACCCTTTTCCTTTTCACCAATTTATATAGTAGCAAAAAATAAGGCATCTCCAGACATGCCCTCAAGGATCAACCAAAAACTCGGGTCCTGTGCCCTGTGAAATAATTCAGCCTTCGGTGATTGGCTCCAACTTCAGCTTCGCTTGGTCTAAAATATTAATTCCAGAAAGAGAGAGAGCTGAAAGACAACAGCAATAATTTCTGTGGTTTTGAAATGATGAGCTATTGTAAATTCATGTGCAAAGCAGCCCAGGTTGAGGCAGTCCCTTTGTAGGATATGTAAGATCTGAAATTAGTTCCGAAGACCCCAATGTTTTTTCTTAACCTCTTGTCAGACTGGAAGGTCTTGTTTTGCACAGAGGAAGTGTACTAATGAAAAAAGAATAAGAGCACTAATTCATCCTTAATAAGTAGCGGCCTAATGATTCACTTAGAACTTAGCAAAGCTGTGTATATTGGAAATGGGAAACAATGGTGTCTGGTGATTGAATGATCAGCAAGCCTAGAAAAAGCCAGCCCCAACCCCTACTGACTAACAGTGCAGATCATTGCATCATTACAGTCTAATTATTTATAATGTGCTTATCTCACACTAATAGATGAGCATGTTGCTGTTCAAAGCAGTAGCTCTGATATGTATCTCCCCATGGGTGCTTTTAGACAGACGTGGGACTGGCCACCCCTGGGTCTGCTCCGGTAGTGGTGAGTTTAAATGAAGCCCACCACTACCACCTGCAGTCAACCCACGTGCAGCTCCCCCTTGCCATAGAGTTGCAGGCGTGAGTCAGAAGCCACTCTTTGCTGACACCTGCAACTCTATGGCCATTGCCAAGGCAACCCACGGCCAGGAATGGAGCTGTGTCAGCCAGCTGTCCTTTAGACGGACTGCTACTCCGTCCCCGGCCAGTGCTCCAGGTTCAGGTGACCCGCTCCACTCACAGTGCTCCAGGATGTTCTGAAGTACCGCAAGTAGAGCTAGCCTGGCTCAGTTCCTGCTTCACCTCACCCCCGGGTGGCCTGCCTCTACATGGATGAGCCACCCAGGGGGTGGATGGGGGTGGAACAGGTGTCCGTCTAAAGGCACCCATTGTTTCAGCCATTTCTCAAACAGTCCAGCCCTTATCAAGGAGGTACACAAGAGCAGATTGTGAACCAAGCATTATCCCTGTCTCTCTCAAAAGCCTGGATTGGACCATTTCACTGCTCATGGACTTTTTCAAGTGAAGTAAATGAATGTAGGAAGCAAGATCAGATAATTATTGATGCAAAATGTGTATTCCTTTTTTAATCGTCTCTTTCATTGCCTTGGATAGGGTGTTGGGGGCTTCATAATTTAGCTAGCAGGCTAACCCACACCTAGTCATCCAAACAGCTCATGCAAAATGTTAGGACATGGACCCACTCCACAAGTGAATATTGGAGCCTGGTACCCCAATATCCCCCAAACCTCTTAACTTTAGAGGGAATTAGCTGAATTTATTCAAAGGGTCCGCACCTGTCCACTGGGATCAGTCTGAGGACATGATGCACTGCCAGCTGGCTGGAATTTCCCTCCCACATCCCAACGCAGAAAGGGGATACTCCGATACAAATAAGGAAGATTTATTGACAATGGACTAAGTACAATACATAAACAGTTCACCCACAGGCCAATTAGGATGATACAAATAAGTTTCTATACCCTCCCACCAAGCACAGTTGACATACACACACAATATAAGCAAAACCCTCAGGTCTGGTTGCTCTGGGGTAAGTGGACGTGGGGAGAAGGGGGAAATGAGCAATATTACCTCTCCAATCCTGTTGAAAAAAGGACAGGTAACCCTGTAGATCCAGCAGCATTTGGAGTGGGGTGGGGGGAGAAGCTTGGACAGACCAAAAGGGGGTAGTGGTCTGTGAGAGATCCTTGAGGCAAGCACGCACAGAGTAACCTGCTTGTTTTTGCGTTCAAGAATGTCCCGATTTGCTCATGGGGACAAGGGCAGTTATAGGTTTCTGAGAGGCAGGGCAGGGGGTCACAAAAGCACTTTGTGCACAAAAGGTATCCCAAAGGCACTTAGGAATGCTAGGGCTGAAAAAGAAACCCTTGCATGATGTGTTGGGGGAAACAAAGCTTTGGAGGATTTCAATGGGGGGCCCTAGCAGGATGAACAAGAGAGCAAAAGGAGTTTCTATAAACAGGGGAAGAAGGCTATTTTTAAATGGGTGTGGAGCGATCAGCCTAACGATCGCTCTATTGCTTGCTCAGAGTTTTGAGCGACCGTGGAGGGCTCATCTCAAAAGAGGGAGGCCACCTGTTTCTGACTGCTCCATTGTTTACCCAGGAGCCTCCCTTGTTTCATTCTTATTCCTTCCGACCAGACCAGTTTTGCATGGGACGTTTTCTTTCTTTTCTCTTTTCCCCTTCTGTTCCCCTGCACCCTTTGACTTGTGTCTCATGGGGTGTTGCCGGGGGGGGGGTGTCTCTGTTTTTTTGGGGGGGGAAATTGTGTTGTTCCTAACAAAAAGCAAAGCTTCAGTTACCCTATCATCCAAGGGAGCCTGTAGATCAGCAGACACACCAACATTGCAGGGTAAACACAATTTCTAAAACAGAGGTTTTGCATATTATTATATTTATTGTGGGCACCTGAGATCTAGTTATGTTTCAGCCCCCTTGGAGATAAGAAATGGGAAGGTAAGGAATGTATCTAGGCCTAGATTTTAGCTTACTCTGGGGGCTTAGACGATAGGATCAGGCTTGATAGTACTGACATTTGAACTAACACTTGTGTTAGTTTTCCATATTAAATAATAAATTTTTTTTCCAGATTAGTTTCATTCAACATATTTCCATTACCCTGGTCCATAGTCTGGGACACATCTGAAATGAACCTAGAAAAAGGTCTCTTTCTTTTGGGGATTTGATGCAGGGCTGGCCTCTCCAGTGGATAAGCTGGATAAGCTCCACCTTCTGGAGGTGGCACCAATGTTTGCTTGACTCGTGGAGTGTCCCACAGGTACCAGAGCAAAGGTGGCCCCACACTCAGCAAATATTCATTAGGGCCACACTAATCCCAGCCCAAGACTGACAATGTGTGTCATTTGGACCCTCTGTTTGTAGCGAGAGGTCCAGATTCCAGGAATAGCTCTGAATGACCTTAAAGTGCAGTTCGCATATACACACTACTGTGCCAGCGTATATATGTGCAAACATTGCTTTAAATTAGGTATTTGATAATATGTGACTTTGACATGTAATTGAATTTGACATTACTTGGGCATGTGATAGTATATGATGGCATTTGATTTCACTTCAACGTTTCAGGCATGTGGTGGCATCACTGGCATTTGATCTTTCACAATTGATGGCATGTGATTTAGGGAAAGGAGGGTGTGTGGAGTGGAGAATCTTTGTGTTGTCAACTGATGTTTCTGTTGTTAGACTTTGACAGCACTTACGCTAACTTGTTTTACTCTGTTATTGCATGCACCTACATAAACTAATGTGAGATAGCTCTGAGGGAATGGGGATAGCATAACATTTATTTTACCTAGGGAGGCAAAATAGCTTGGGCTGACCCTGTCCAGACCCGTGGATGCAATTTTGGTATGGAAATGTAAATATGAGCTTCCCCGGTGTCTGAAATTTGGTTCAGAGTTTCCATTAAAAACTATATGAACAAACCTTATTCATAAATAGCGGGCATTCACTTAACTATAACAGTTTTTCATTATGCTTTAATCTTAAGGAAAATTTAACTTTCCAAACTCCTAAATATAACATGTGACTCATTCTTCTCTTCTGAAACTGAGAAAAAATATTGTCTGTTACCTATTTAGGATGTTTCATTGTGGCAAAAGCAGTCAGTCACATCTAAACTGGCTACTCCTGCCATGTCCTGACTCATGGATTGTGGTTGAAAATGTAGTTGTAATATTTTAGTGCAGGGGAACTTTTTAACTCCACATCAGAAACATTTGGTCACCCATAATTTGACCATTCATTTGGCTGGAAAGTTCATTCTGTTCTTGGAGTGCAGAGTTATTTGGAGGATCTGGGTCCCAGGAGCTGAGTCAGTGGCAAATTTAGTCAACAGCTTTTTCTTTTTTAAAACAAAAAACAACCTAGCCATTGTATCTTGTTGAATGATGATGCTCTGTATATTTTGGGGAAGCCCTTTAATAATCTGGGAATTTTTGACTACTCTAGGTAACGCTAACAGAAAGAGAACCTCAGAGGCTTTTATTCTACAACGTTGTGATTACAGTTCTGGAAGACTTTATGACTAAGATGCTAATGCCAATATAAATTTGTTCAGCATGTAAATTTATATTAGGGTAGGGTTGTGAGTAGAGCTGAAATGAATACCCACAAAAATGGGTACACCCGTTGAAATTGCAATACTTGACCCGACCTGGTAACGTTGAGTACTGACGTACCAGTTTACCATTTCTTTTTTTCTGGTTTTTTTTTCCCCTTCTGGTACCGTTTTCCCAATGTCTCATCCTGATTCCTCTACTGATCCACCTTTTTAAAATAAGCAACTCAGTAAAGGCAATACCTGGTATTTTGGGGTAATTGGGTACCTGAGTTGATATTTGACCGTGCAAAAATGGCCTACCTTTAGCAAATTTGCTACCTTTTTCTGCTCTAGTCATAGGTTACTGACAGGATTGGAGCCTTGATAAGTGGTGTCAGGATCAGAATGGCAGCTATAATAACAAAATTGGAAGTGAGAGAGACCACGGCAGAGTTGGACTGCAGGCAGGGAGGTCTATACATGAGGTCAGTCCAAGAAAAGGTTACCAACCAGAGGGCAATCTAGCAGGCATTGTCATGGGCCAATGTGCAAGGTCAGAGCCAGGAGGTCTGCCCAGGGTGTAGGGCATAGGGCAATGAGGCAGACCTAGGAGCAGAGCTGGAGTGCAGTCAAAGTTAGAGAAAGGTTAGACTGGAAGGTAGGCAAAGAAGGAAGCATGGGAACAAGGAGCAGGGCTAGAAGGCAGGAAAGAAGGAAGTAGGTGAGCAAGACTTAGAGCTGGGAGGTAGGACAACTTGAAAGCAGTGTCAGACCTGGGACTTATGGGCAAACTGGCATCTGACCTGACAGGTGTGCAGGAGGCGTAGTCAAAGTGGAGTGCAGTTCAAGCCAGATAATCAGGTAGCACAGGCATCAGCAATGGGATCAGGCAAAGGCATAGTCAAGGTACAGCACAGGTTAAGCTGGGTAGTGAAGTAACACGGGCATCAGCGAAGGAATCAGATGGAGATGTAGTCAAGGTGGCGAGCAGGTCAAGCCGGGTATTTGGTTAGCAAAGGCAATACGGTTCGGAAGCTGCAGCTGGTGTAAAATGCAGTGGCCCATCTTCTTACTGGAATGGGCCACAGGGAGCACATACAACCAGTGCTCCAAGCATTGCACTGGCTATTGTCTTCTGGGCCCAATTCAAGCTGATCTTTTTTGACCTTTAAAGCCCTTCACAGCTTGGGCCCTGCTTACCTGAATGATTGCCTCAACGCCTGGGATCCAAGGTGTCCTCTGAAGTTGTCTGGGGGTGCCCTCCTGGAGGTCCCATTTTCTCGGCAGGTTCGGACTGACAGGCGGGCATTCTCAGCAGTCTCCCTGTCACCATGGAATACCCTCCTGGTGGAGGTTCACCTTAGCCCGAATCTCTTGACCTTCCGGAGAGACTGTCAGGCTCTTGGCAGGGGAAGGGGGCTAAGTGGGATTAAGAACGTTGGTTTTTTTCACAGATCTGGATTAGTTTTATACTACTGCTTGGGATTTTATTATTGTTGTATTTATGTATATTATATTTATATTTTTTAATAATGTATTATTGTTTTTACTGCATTTGTATTCGCTGCCCTGAGTCACCTGTGTGCAAGAGGGGTGGGGTATAAATTGAAGAAAATAAATAAAATAAATAGCAGACCGAGAGTCAAGGCAGCAACAACAGGCAGGAAGGAGAAGAGGATGTAAGAAGGTGAAGTGTGGAGGCAGGGTAGCAGGTGGAGGCACAGGGAGGCTATACTGGGGGGAGGGGTAGTGAGTTGGTAAGCTACTTGCAGCTTTCCACTTATATAGGGGAAGAAGAGGAAGTACTGGGCTTTTCCTGTCCCACCCTGTAGCCCTCAGCTGTTCTTGTTGGTGAAGGCCACAACAGTCTCCAAGACAACAGGGCAGGTGCTACATGGGGCACAGTGCTGGCATGACTAGAGGATGCCTTTCCCAAAGAGACTGGCACTACTTGGGGCCTGGTGCAGGCATGGCTCCAGCTGCTGCCTGTGACAGGCAGGTGAGGCAGGGGCTGGAAGGTAGGCAAGATGGGAGGAGGCAAGGATCAGGAATGGAAGGTGGAAAGGTGAGAAAGGAGCAGGGTTGTAAGGCAGGTGAGAAGGTAGGTGGGACTTGGGCAAAAAGTAGGACAGAAAATCTCAGGCAGGGCCACATGAACAAGAGGTCCACTGCAAAGAGCTAGGGTTTAACAGTCTAGCAAGGTGTTGTCACATAAGACAAAGCCCTGGAGGAGACTTAGAAGTATGTAAGGCAATCACAGTTAATCACAGCACACTAAGGGAACTGTCATTTCCTCACCTTGATATATATAATATATATGTACTCTTTAGTTCTCAACATTTTAATAATGTTTTATAAACTTTAAAGTACACGGGGGGGAGAGGGCGGTGCTTTTCACACAGGGCTGGTGGAGACTGGTCCATGAAGTTCAAGTGCTGCAGAATTGATTGTGGGAAAACCCCTGGGTAGAATCCACAACAAAGGTCAGTGCCTCTAGAGCTAGCAGACCTACTTTCAACTCCCAGGGATTCTGGGAATTTGTGCCAAAGATTTGGAACAACTTCTGAAGGAAGCCTATCTTCTCAGTTTCAGTTTCAGTTTATTATACGTAGCCAATGGCCATGGCAGAAAAGGGTCATGGTAATACACAAACAATATTAGAGGTATAAAAATACACAATCACATATTTATAAAATCAAAGAACACTGCTAGTAGCCATTTAAAAATCATAAAGAAAACTCCCAAATCATGGGAGATTAGTCACTTTGAAAATTTAAAAACTTCTTCCTAGAATGAAATGCTGACAACAAAAAAGACATAACAGAGGTTGAATCTGCTGGGCATATTGTATTTCACTGCAATCTTTATGATAGCTCAAGAACTGAAATTTTGTCTGTTTTTTTAGATAACTTGCCTGGTAGAACGTCCTCTGAACTATTGATTTGGTTTCTATCAGATTTCAACTCAGTCGTTACACAAGCTGTTATGTCTATCTTCTCTGACTACCTTGTTAATTGCGGTTCTCTGCCTTGCAGAGATGTTCTTTTGGTCTTCTGCATGATTTCCTTAGACACTGTGTTTTCTGAAAGCTGTTTTTCCCTCCTATTGCCATAGCCCAAAGCAAAGCTGTGTGGATCAACTTAATGGACTGAGGAGCAGAATTGCTTATTAGACACCTTGTTTGGAGTCCCAACAGGTGCGGAGTGCTGAGTGCACTTCTGTTTTTCTCTAGTACTAACTGCCTATTCTAATTACTGGCAAAGAGTTTAATCCGTTCCTCCCAAGCTACAAGCTCTAGCTATTTTGTTACCTTATATAGCCATTACATAGATGTTATATTGAAGTGTCGATTATTTACACTCCAGTGAAAGTCTTGACACAAAACTCTGGATGTAAAAATGTGCCAAGTGGGTTCTAATTACAGTATTTGTATCCCAAGCCTTGAGCTACTGTGTTAATCATTGCAATAATGTTTTAGCACTTACACTCCATTATCACTAATACCAGTTTCAATCATGTGCCATGTCCATTCTGGGGAATAGTGTACATATATGGTACCACCTTTCATCAGAACTCTGAAGGGCAATTGCTTTTCGGTGACTTCCAAATAAGAGTTTTAGATCTACGGTTGGATAGTCAATGGTGGGAAATTATTGCTAGGTTGCTATATGTGAATAATAAATATAGTTTATTCACATTCTACTGCATGTAATAAAACAGGGCTGGACAGGTTTTGAACCCCAAGAGACACATACTGAAATCTTCAGATTGACAAGAGTTGTCAATTGCTCACCTTGATATAAGTTTTTTATATTGGGGGGCTTTTGCACACTCAGGGACTTGAACAGGAGCTTTTACACACACAGGGACAATTTTCTTTACACACACATGAGCACCCAGACACACAAAGGAGGCTTTTACACACAAACATGTACGCACATATGGACAGGGAAGCTTTTAAATACACATGTGCGTGTGCCAGTCCTGAAGCCAGTGTAACACAGCTTCTCCTAGGGATGATGTAGGGAGAGCTTGCCAGACCTACACAGCTCCATCCTGGGGGATTCAGTGCTGCACTGGCACCAGGAGCATAGGGTATGGGGAATTTGCAGCAGCCACCCCATAGCTTAGGCAATGCAAACTCCCTGTTCCCTGCTCCTGGAGTCAGTCTAGCACTGCTGCTCAGGGGACAGTGCAGCAAAGGCTCATCAGACCTGTGCTGCACCATCCTGGAGGACATCCGTGCTACACCGGCATCAGGAATGCAGGAAAAGTAGGTATTTGTGCTGGCCACGACCCAGGAAAAGCTACATAATCTGTAAACAGATGGATGGCAGCTCCAAGAGGTGCCTGAATTGGCTGTTCTGTCTAGGGTGCCAGGTGTTGAAAGCAGCGTAGACTGTGTCTGCTCCAGGGCAGTTCCGCTAGCAGTGCTCCAGAACATCCTGGAGTATGCTAGGTAGAGCGAGCAGGCCAACCAGACCCAGGGCAATGACTGAACATGGAACTGCTGGCCATCTGTTGGGCAGACTCATGCTGCCCCCATCTGTCTGTTGTCCCAGTCAGCACCATAGAGTCACAGCCTCAGGCATCAGTGTAGAGCATTGGGGGAGCACCCACAACTCTATGGCCTAGGGGGGCACTGCGCGGGTGGACCACAGCCTGGAAATACTGTCGGTCCATTGGTTGTAGTCCCAAGTGGAGCTGGGAACAGGAGGACATGGGGGTGGGCCCTTGGAGCTCCTCCAGAGGCTGGCAGTCTCCCCATTCATAGTGGTGGCTCTCCCAGTGTTCGGGCAGTGCAGATTCCCCCAACCAGGCTGCACATGGACTGGGGGAACAGGCTTCCAAGCTAGGCTGGTGGTAAGGTGGTCAGATATGTAAATGTTAGAGGACACTTATGAGAAATACAGGTTGCGGGGCTGCATTGGCGCCAATGCATCCCTGCAGTCTGTATTTCTCATAAGTGTCCTGTAAAATATGCATATATATATATGGCCACCCTAGCTGGGGGACAGGTGAAGCATAGCTTCCCACAGGCACCCCCTTCCTGGCTTCTGGGGCAGCATGTCAGGAATGGTTCCCCTTCCTCCCTGGCTTACATGGTAGGGTTCCGGCTGGCATTGCGTGGGAATAGAAAGACTTCCCCACTCCCTCCCACCCCATACGTTAGTTACTTTCTAGCTCCCACTCTAAGGAAGGGGAGGGTGGGATCTGGCAGTGAAAGTTTTGATTAAGGGTCACTCTCCTTGCTCCAAAAGCCTCCAGGCAGCACTAGCACCAGAGGAGAGCAAAACAGCTGCTCCGCTGAACTCGCTGCTATGGGGAGCAGCAGGGACATGCCCCAAGGCAATAGCTTTGGGCTAGGAAGCACAGCAGGGGGAACGGAGAGTTGCATCCAGCTCACAAACCGAACCACCATTTTTTACCCACCTCTATCATAAAACAGAAAAAAGAATAAAATAAGTACATGCTAAAAACAAAATCTAATGATACCCATCAAGCATTAAATGCCCATTTTAAACATTTTAGTACTTGTGTTTTCTCCTTTTAATTTCTGTTTCTAAAGCAGGACTAATTTACAGAAAAAATAAATTCTATGACACTTCATTGGTTTCCCTGAAATACAGAGCCTTTCAATAAAATTATCAGCAGGTTTTCTTATGGTTTTGAAATATTCAACTATCAAATTTCAATGAACACATTCATAAACGTTCCTATAATACTGCATATTCTAAATAACAATACATTGGGGATAGGGGGTAGCAGATCAAATACAAAACTGTGAAATGGTCTGATAATCCCAGTGTTGCATAACTCGCACTGTGAAATTGTATATTGCAGGTACATTAGGATAGTTATGTTACACTACGTAAGCATAGCTACATTATAATGCTAACAATGACCTACTTCATAGAGTTGCTGTGAGTGTGAATAGATAAGGGTTGTAAAGCATTTTGAACTATGAAAGCACCATATAAATGTTAAATTCTAATAATTATAATGAATAGTACATTATAAGTATACTGAGCTAAGCTTTTCAAAAGTAACTAGTGATTTTGAGTGCGCAAATGGAAGTATTTTATAAGGTTTAGAATTTCAGAAAGTGTCAAATACTTCTGAAATTCTGGTTTTTTTAGGGTGTTCGAAGTGGGCACTCCAATGATCTACTTGAAAATTTGGGAAAGTAACCACAATACAGTCACAGACAAGGACCAGGACATCTGCAAATCTTTTAATGCAGCATCTCATATCATTGGAGACCCATTGCAAATACCCCACACTGAATGTCCAGTGCTTTGTCCTTTATTAGTCCTCTCCCCCTCCCCCTCCCCTCCCTCCTACCCCCACCTCTCTCCTGTCCTCCTTCCCTCCCGCCTCCCTTGAGGAAACCTCCTTCCTGCTCACCTCCTCCAACCCCTCACCGTGCCCCCTAGACCCCATTCCTTCCTGACTCCTGACCTCCATTGCTTCCACTGTCACCCCTCCCTTCCTACATATCATCAACCTCTCCCTCTCTACTGGCTCCTTCCCCTCTGCCTTTAAACATGCCACCATCTCCCCCATCCTTAAAAAGCCCACTCTGGATCCCTCTGAATCCTCTAATTACCATCCTGTCTCACTCCTCCCTTTTGCTTCCAAACTCCTTGAACGGGTTGTCTGCTCCCGTTGCCTTGACCTCCTCTCAGCCAACTCCTCCCTTGACCCCCTCCAATCTGGCTTTGGAGGGGGTCAAGGGACTTGACTGAAGTCACTCCACTGAAATCGCTCCTGCTAAGATCACCAATGATCTTCTTGTGGCTAAATCCAACCGCCTCTACTCTATTCTTGTCCTCCTTGATCTATCTGCTGCCTTCGACACTGTTGACCACTTGCTCCTGCTTGAATCGTTTCACTCCCTGGGATTCTGGGACTCTGTCCTTAACTGGTTCTCTTCCTACCTTTATGACCGCTCCTTCAGTGTATCTCTTTTTAACTCCTCCCCCTCCTCTTCCCTGCCCCTCTCAGTTGGGGTTCCCCAAGGTCTGTCCTTGGCCTTCTCCTCTTCTCTACCTACACCCAGTCCCTAGACAAACTCATTGCTTCCCATGGTTTCCAATACCACCTATACGCTGACGACACTCAACTCTCTCTCTCCCCACTCCTTCCCTCTCCCCCTCTGTCCAAACTCGTCTCACCAACTGTCTTTCCAATATCTCCGCCTGGATGTCTAAACGCCAACTCAAACTGAACATGGTGAAAACTGAACTTATTTCCCTCCCAATCCTTCCTCTCCCTCTTCCCTGTCAATTATCATTGACGGGGTCTCCATCCTCCCTGTACCCCAAGCCCGTAGCTTGGGCTTCATCTTCGACTTGCACCTCACCTTCAAACCCCCTACACTGACTCCGTGGCCAAATTCTGCTGCTTCTCCCTCCGCCAGAACTCTCATCCATGCCCTAGTGATCTCTCGCCTTGACTATTGTAACCTCCTCCTCGCTGGCCTTCCCCGCTCCCACCTTGCTTCCCTCATCTCTGTTCAACACTCTGGTGCCAGGATCATCCACCTAGCCCGTCACTTCGGCCATGTGCAGCCTCTCCTCTCCTCCCTCCACTGGCTTCCCCTTCCTGAGCATATTCTGCACAAGCTCCACATCTTCACCTACAAAGCCCTTCATAACCTTGCTCCCCCCTACCTCTCTGCTCTCATCTCCCTCCGAACTCCTGTTTGAGCAGTCCACTCCTCTTCCATCCCCTCCCACGCCTCCCCTGCTCCTCCAACCGCCTTATTCCCTTCTTCCTCGCTGCCCCACACACCTGAAACTCCCTGCCTGCCCTCGTCCGCCTTGCCTCCACACCTTCAAGTCCCTCCTCAACACCCACCTTTTCCGCTCCACCTTTCCTAACTCCTGCTAATCACCCCCACCCAGGATTATCCCCTACTTGTTATCTGCAAACTCCTATTTACTGTAACCAAGCCAAGAATGTGTACCTGAGTTCTTGCATCCTTGTGAATGTTGCATCCCTTGTCTCTCCCCCTGTTCCCCCTTCCCTATCTCTCCTCCCTCTGTCTTTAGATTGTAAGCTCTCTGTCAGGGACCGTGTCTATTTTATTTTCTGTAAAGCGCCAGGTACATTTCTGGTGCTATATATAAATGCTAATAATAATAATAATAATAATTAATAATAAATTATTATTTATTATAAGCATTTATATATATCACCAGAAATGTACCTCGCGCTTTACAGAGAATATAAAGCAGAACACTTCTAACTGCTAAAAAGAATTGTATATTTTCTTAAACTTCCAAATGAACCTTCACTTAATTGATTCTGACAGGAGGAAATAAAGATCCTTATCAGCAAGAATTTTGGTTCTGGGAAACACAGAATGCTGGTCACAACTATACAAAACAAACCAACAGACCAACCCTCAAATCAATCAGCTGACACGAACCCCATTTATTCTAATGACACTTGCACTTTGGAAGAGTTTTGAGAATCATACTGTGAAACCTGTTAATATTTAGCATATCTCTGAATTGGATCCATTGGGTCAGAAAGAACTGAAGCATATGCTTGACTTTAAAATAGGAGCAAAATCCATTAAATGGGTACATGTATAAAGTTACCCATATGTTTCAGTACTTTCCTGAACGGAACCATTAAAGCAACTAAACTTAAAGCTGAATTGAATTGTAGATTAATGGTAAGGTAATAGAAGGGTGCATGTCTGACCTAAGAATTTCACCCTAATGAGGACCTTTACAGTTACAAGGTTGATGACATAGGGTAAAAACAGACATGATGCTAACCACCCTTTAACCACCCTTGGTGGTTATTTATGCATGTTGCAGAGCTGCATAGGGCACCAATACAGCCCTGCAACATGCATAAATAACCACCAAGGGTGGCTAAAGGGTGGTTAGTGTCATGTCTGTTTTCACCCATAGTGACATTTAGAAAAAAGCAGTGGTAAACCAAAGGAGACATGGCTGGATATTTGCATGTGCTTCATGCATATTAAAATGGCCCAATTCTCTCTAAAGCCATTAATATGCAGCAACTGTTTTGTATTGTATTAACATTTTTAGGTAGTTATTGTGTTAATTGAACATGTGCCTTTGTTAGGAAATGGCTTTGAGTAGTTATCATAAAGTAAACTGTGCTTGTGGACCATTCAGGTGAGAGCCAGAGCTAAACAGAGTGTTATTGTCATGTTGTAGTCTGGAGAGAGAGGGTCAGTGCTGTATTGGTCTCAAATGTAAGAGGTGTTGGCAAAGTAGTTAAGATAGTATTTTTTATTGGATCAACCACTTTGTCTCTATTTGTTTGCCATATTGGTAACCTTTTTGTGTAACTGAGGCAAGAATGAGTAGATCTTTTGACTTGCACCCGAGGCTGTGCAAGCCAAAGAACCGTAAGAGCATGTGCTTAGAGAGCTGGTCATCATGGCAGAGTAATTATTGGGATAACTATAGAGAAGGACCTTCTTTTTGGTATCTGGACTAGAAAAGCAATAAGGGAAGCATCGACATGGCAGCACCTGCACTTAGGAGACGTGCAGACAGCAGAGGCTCCAGTTTCAGATGGATTTGATCATCCAGCAAAGCCTCCTAATGGTAAGAGATGTGGAGCAGCTATAGGTGGTCTAGGCTGACATGAGCAAGCTGGAAGTCTCTTGGAATCCAGGGAGTGGTTGTCAAAAGGCAGGGAGACCTGATTCCAGTAAACTGGATTGTTAAACCCAGTCATAATAATTCTTTCTGACTTTTTTCCCAGCAGATTGGACAATTAATGGGGCATTGGGTGGAATCTTGGTAAATGTACTGTATTAATTTGTTTGATCTCTTTTGCTTATTATCATTGGTGAGGGAATAAGAAGGATGTGTTGAGAGCTGCAGGCCTCTGAGGTATTAAGTGTTAAATAACAAGTTTATGTGCTTCCTATGGTGATCCTAGGTTGGTCTTGAATTTTGAAGCTCGGGATGCTTTAAGCCGTGCTGCTGTGCATGTGGATATAAATAAACTGCTTTTAGAAATGTTGTGTGAGTAGTGTTTAGATACACTGCCACCATTGCAAACCGCAGCTTGTGCATTGTTTTGAAACTGCATTGGTATTGGTAAAACCCAAGGGTTTTAAAACCTGAGGTTTTACCAATGCGTTTTCAAAACAATGCGTGAGCTGTGGTTTGCAATGGCGGCGGTGGTGCATCTAAACACCACCCACGTGACTTTTCTAAAAGCAGATTATTTAAATCCATGGGCACAGCTACACATCTAAAAACACACTTGTCTGGTTTGCTATAAACAAGTATACCTCTGCTCACTTTCTCTCTCAAAGGTTTTATGGAATCGTTCTTAATGACCTTTATTGATTTAAGGAATAAAATAACCCATTAAAAAAACATAGAAGCTCTGTGGGCTCTCAGCCTCTTCTCACTGAGAAGATTCCTTTCTGGCACTCTCAGATTCTGACACTCCCAGTTCTTGGCTAGTGGTTTCCTTAACCAACCAGGCTCTCTCCTGCTTCCTTGTAGGTCATATCACCTCCACTGAGCTTGGAACTCAGATTTAAAGCAGGTCTTGGGTATCTGAAGCCACTTAAGCACAAGGCTAGGTTGCTGACCCACTAATGGCCTACTCCCACATGGACTTACTCACTGCCATACAACACTAATAGAGACAGAATAGTCCAGATGATATCTTTTATTGGACACTAACTTTAGTGCACTTCTAGTTTTTATCACTAAACTGGAAAGATGGGTGAAACCTTCCAACAGTCCCTTTTTGCCCAGTAATGGGTTTTGTTATCTTGTGCTGCCCTCCCAGCAGTTTAAGGTTTGTACCTGATTTAGCAGACAATGGGGGTTGTTATTAGCACCTCATTAATCCAGCTGGAGAAAGAGCTGGCTGACTACCTGTCTTGGCTGTCATTACTGTTTGTTCATTGCTGGAGGGCAGGGGTAAAGCACCTTTTCTCCCTTTAACAAGCATGGGTTAAGCACTGCTATAACAGCTGTGTTCCTGGAAACAAGATGAAAACTAAAAAGGTAGGAGGAGTTTGAGTGTGTTTGTGAGGGATGATACTTTGGCATGCTGAAAGGAACTGTCACTGCTTCCACCTGTGATCCTCTAAGTGTCTTTAAAACTAAGAATTTAAAGCCAGAGTCAATGCACACATCTGAGAATTTTGACTTTTTAATTGGCTAAGGCGTAACTTGAATCACCAATCCTGCATACACAACTAATTTGTACAGAGTGTCTCCCAGACATCCTTTTTTACAGCTCAGCCCTGAAGTCAGTCAGTGGATGTCTAAAAATTTTCATGAATAAATGCAAATGTATGCAAATTAGCGGGGGATAAAGTATACTTATTTCTCTCTGTCAAACATTTCAGGGTATGTTGACACTATCTTGGCTTCATTGAAAGTAATGGAAGTCTCTCCCTCACTTCAGTGGAGACAGGATTTTACTTCATGTACATAACCTTGCAAGATAGTGAGCGCTATCATCTTGATCCTCTAAACCACTTAAGTGCATCGTTAATTTTAAGCACGTGAATAGTTCCATTCATGTTAAGGGATGATAATAATCATGTGCTTCGGGTTAAGCCTGTGCTTTACAAGTTCAGAAATAGAGTGCTCAGAATCTTGCAGAATCAAACCCTCAGCATGAACCTAATGGAAGATTTTTTTTTCATTAGAATGCCAGATGTAAACTCTTTCACTCCCAAATAAGAAATATTGCACACAAACATACCTTGTAAGAACTGTAAATGCTGGACATTCCTTTGTCACAGTTTGTAGACATTTCAGAAACGTTAGCCTCTATATTTAGCTTTCAAATGACTCTTTAAAGTGTGCTGTTTCTTTCATGGTCACAAGTGGGAAGAGATTGCAATCTCTGCTGAGCGGAAATGGAGTCATACCAGGATATCATAAAAAAATTATCACTCCACTGAAGCAAAGCATTTGTTCATGCTGCTGTGTTTCTCAAATACTACTGGGGACTTGCTTCCCAGGTTTCAGCTTTCTCCTGCTTTGTAGTCTGTCAGGGCCAATTCAAGTAATGGAAAATAATCTGAAATGGGTTTGCAGCAATGAATTGTAAACTCAATTATTGAACATCAAAGCTGTACAAACAACTTGATGGTTAGCAATTTTACAGTCCTCTGACACAATGTAGAAATATCCATGACTCTTAATGCAAAGTTCACTTCAGTTTTCTGTCAGTTTTCTGGGCACAAAGAAGCCCATGAACTGGCAAGATTTTAAGGTAGTAATAACCTTCTGTTAAAAACCCACTTATCTGTCAAGACAGATGATACCCAAGGTACCAGCATGGTGGTGGTTTATTGGGCAGTGACGCATACCTGTGGTGAGAATAATTTTATGAGGTGATCTGAATTAGGGATGAGGGAAACCTCATATAGTTTTAGAGGTTCAGTTAAGTACTTATATTAGCCTACGCAGTTTCCTATTTGTAATCTGAAAGAAGGGTTTCAGAATACCTTCAAGTTAACTTTTTCTGCCACGATGTTTCCTGTTCAGCTATTAAAAAGTCTTTTCTCTTCAGTTTCTCTACTGTTTTTCCAAATTGCTGTTTGCGTATATATTCAGACACCCTTGTAAAAGAAATGAGTCATGCAAATTGTTTCAGGACAAGAAAGGAACCTCATTTGATAATCCAGTTTTACTCTTTTCCTCAGCAGAATGATGAAGGCTTAAAAGTGAAAAGTCGCAAATGTTCTAGAACTGTGAGGATGTGAAGCATTTTTGGTGTCTTTGACTGAGGCTATTCCGCATTATATCAGACAGCGTTTTTAACCGAGCAAGGTGTCAGTGATGGCGGGAATCTGTGGCTGCCAGGTGGCTGTGCCTCAGAGCACGCACTCAGGTGAAGTGCGTGGGGAGCAATTCAAATGAGCAGCTCCCAGGGTGGCCACTGCAGCCACAGAGACAGTCCCCATGCCATGGACCATGGGAGCGGGGGAAGCACACCAGTCTGGCCTTTGCAAGTGAAATGTCCCTAATGCGAACACTAGGAAACGTGAACTCCCTGATGCTCCCAGCCAGTTCTTGTGAATTGCCAAGGCCGTTTCCCCCACCCACAATGCCTTTGGGTGGCAGCCCTGGTCACTGGCGTGGCTGGCTGCCACCGTTCATATGGGCAGGGACTCTGTAGCTGCCCATTGCCACAGAGCTATTTAGCGTGCCCAATACAAAGCTCTCTGGATTTCCTAGTAGTGTTTCATGTGTGGCCATGAGTGGGTGCTCCATGGCTCTGTCATGTTGTGGCTCACTTTCCTCAAAAGGAATTTGCGCTTAGTGGTCCAGGCCTGACATGATCTGGTCGGAATATAGGGTGCTCTTTTCCAATATGTGGAAACTCAGTTTACACTTTGCTAATAAGCCAGCCAGCTCAGCAAAGTATTGTAAAGACCATTTATTTATATAAATGAAACTATGAGACTTAAGGATATTATAAAAATATGAAGCAATAGTTTACTTAAGTTCAAATAAAGACATAGTACAAAAGAAACAGTGTCAGTTAAAAGTACATGACTTTAAGAGGACATTTCTGTTCAAAGAACAGCTCTTTTACAAGTTCCAAGATCTTAACATCTATAAGATATAACATATGCTCTAAGTATTATTGCTATGGTTGACTCAATGCATCATATTAATATATTACCCAGTCCTTTGCCCGATTCTGCCAGATGGATATGAGAAAAGCTCCATAGAAGGAACTGTTTCTGAAAAATCCATTTCTCCTCTCCCTTCTTATAGAATGAAAGATGCTGGGAAGTCAGCTAAAAATGACATCAGGTCAAGACTTCTGACAGGGAGGGTTTTTTCAAAATACATAGTAAGAAGTCTGTTGATACATTCTAAAACAGGTGTCTATCATCTAAGATAGGATTAACAATGAGTAAACTCCAAACAAACAAGGCCTTTTCCTGCCCTGCCAAGAAGTCACGTATCTTGAGACTAGTCAACAGAAAATGTGGATTTCTTTAAGAGACAGACTTGATTATATTTTCTACTCCAGTATACAGGTCAAAAATATATGCCTATATACAGGATACATGACAGCTCATGGGAGTGTACATCTCATTGGTAGCTGACCCCTGGGGGTGGTGACACTCATGGCACCCCATGAGGAGAGGAGAGGCTGCACCCATGGCACCCCCCCCAGCCTGCACCCCCCCAAAAAAACCCTTAGCGCCTCCACCAGCACTGCCACACTGGGTGTTTTCAGATATTACGGGCAGCCGGTTCACCACAGGGGATTCCCAGTGGGGGGTGAACAGAACAACCACCCCCCGGGGCAAATAAAAGCCCCAAACAGATGTGACAGGATCGGGACCATGGCCGGGAATCGGGCCACCAGATCATGGCCTGGGGCAGTGCAACAGACGTGACGCCGATTCCTAGCCATGGTCAAAACACCCAGAATCCACTGGGCAGGGACGGGACACATACATGGCCACCTGAGGGCAAACTAAGTCAAAAGGCACAAAAGGGAACGCCCACACAAGGGAAACAGGAAGGGAAGGGGGAGAGGAAGAAGAATCGGACAGGTACCACACACAGCAGGCACACAGGCAGCAGAGGCACAGCGGAACACACAGCATGAGCACACACCTGGGCACACACACACACACAAGGGAAAGGAAGGGAAGGGGGACACGGGTGGCTGGACAACACAAGGCACAATGGGAGCAAAGGGGGGGGCGGGACACGGAAGAGGGGGGGAAACCGCAAAGGGGCAGGGCAAGCCACAGGCAACTGCAACCACAACCCCCACAGCAGCACAGTCCACACGGGCACACCCACAGCAACACAGGCAGTCAGAAAGGAGGGGCCCCAGGATCTCGGGACCAAGGCACAGCGGGGGCCCGCAATTATTATTATTACTATTATTATTATTAGACATTTATAAAGCGCCAGTCGCATGACCTGGTGCTGTACAGAACATAGAATTAGACGCGGTCCCTGCCTGTGGCTTACAATCTAAGAGACAAAAACAAAGGGGGGGAGACAGGGGGAGGGGACAGTGGGAGAGACATGGGAGAAGACAAAGAAACATTCA